>NDGN011514455.1:0-10710 GCA_002564285.1 Tympanoctomys barrerae
ATATATAATAGTATATGGGAGGATATGCAAACATCATATACAAATGCTAGGAATTTTATCATTTTATTTCATGGTGCCAGGGAAACCAAACCAAAGACTTCACACATGTGAGGCAAGCGCTGGACCACTGAGTCACAGCCCCATCTTCCTACGCCCTACTCTACAAGGCCTAGGACATTCTCGGTATTGTGTGATGCTCCACAACCAAACCTCTGTGGACAGTGAGGGGTCAGTCATATACACAATCCACATACTGCACATCTAAGTGTAAGGATATATGTCAGATGGAGCTGAATGAGGAGAAAAGCATGCAATTATAAAGATGAAATATAGGCACTGTAACCTCTGAGAGGTGAGGTGATGAATGATTCTTCATCTTAATTACCTTGAACATGAAGAGGAAAGCACACGGGCCTGGAGGAAGGGCTGGATGGGAGCGGCCACTGCCAGTGGTGAGGCTCTGCGCCAGTCCCAGCTCCGAGGGAGGCCAGACTTCCTCACCATGAGGAAACACATTCTATCCGATCCTTACTTGGCATCGTCTCTACTACACTCAGACTATTTTCTCAAGGGCAGTAAATTTTAAACTTACACGTTTGTATGAAGCAGCATGGACTCTAGATTTTGGCTTTTTTAAGCAGCAAAAATGTCACATAAGGAAGAATTTGGAAGAAGGGAGTCCTATATCACATATATACAGTTTGATTATTTAATGTAGAGTATTACTTTTTAAAATTAAAACTGTATCACTTGGAGAGCAAAACTCGCCCTTTCAACTGCCTTTACTGAGGTCAGAGTCATTTATTTCCCACACAGTTCCCTTCTAAGAAGGCCAGATGGAAATGGCACCATGAGGTGGTGGCGAGGCGAAGAGACAGGAAAGGCTGCTCCCCAGGGACACTTTCCTGAAAAAAGACAGGCAGGCCTTCACACATCTGTGTCCTAACCTGGGCGGGGCTCAAATTCAATTAATCTCTGCCCCGGTGCAATTCACATGCTGGAGCACCCACAGCTTCAAGCTCTAGAAGACAACAGAGGAGATGCAGAAGACGAACGACATTTCCATAATAAACTGCACAGAGAAGATGGGAGAGGAGCCCTAAATAACGGTGAGGCGCTGGCTTTCAAATACAGATGAGATAACTTAGCCCTACATTAAACAATGCCTATCACACAGCAGTTGTTTTAATGAGAAGTGTTAGTCCAGAGTACAAGGAGAGGGCCTAGAATACAACAGGAAATGCCAGGATGCCTCCCACAGGATGCAGCAGACAGTTTTCATGAGCCCTTTCTCGGCTGCACACATGCAATACACACTAAACACACACCCACATGCACAAAGAGGCATGTACAATAGTTACATACTCATACCCCATATGCATGTGCACACACACAGACATGCACACAGCATATTAGTACATGCATATACACACCTATAGATACATTCACAATGCTCACATCCTACAGATATGCATGTGAGCACATATGTGAACAAACATGTATGTAATACACATACATATACTCACCTATACCCAACACACATACAAACATACAGATACATGTACCATGGGTAAGAATCACTTCTTCCCACTGCAAGGTTTTCTTTGATTAAAAAAAACCATACTTGTCAGGCCCAGACAGAACAACAAACCATGCCTAAGTTCTACACGGAACCATCTTTGCAGAGTCACCCCAGAGACAAAGGAATATTTATGGAATTGAATTAAAATGCCAATGCCTATGGCAATCCTCACTGCTCCAATCGAGCAAGGTGATCCACAAGCAGCGAAGAATAGTACCACCTGCTGCCAACTGTGGGGCCATCGCCCAGCTCTTCTCCAAAAAGCCTGCATAACCAGCGCCACCCGACTCTAACTCCCATTCCCTGGAGACTCCGAGTCTTTGCCGCAGGTTATCAAAGTTACTTTACTCTAGTACACAGGAAACACCCACATATACAGGACCCCCGCAAGGATTATGTCTACATCTTTCCAGCCCAAAGCAGCCAGTACAGAGTCCTTGTCAAAGTGGGCAACAGGTGCAGGATTATTTCCAAACAAAAGAGAACAGCTGGGGAATAGCAATACTGTCCCGGAGACAACAACTGGGGGCGACATCAGCACAGGTGGAGTGGGTGTGGGCAGTGAAAAGGCTTTCTGCTCTGCAAGGGAACGAAGACAGCCAGGTGGCACCAGTGAAGGCCTAGATGATCTTCCAGGGCAGCCAGCCTGCAGAGCAGCACCCTTCCCTTAGGGGGGACCAAAGAAGCTGGTAAAGGGTCAGGAATCTCCAAAAAGATTTCAGCATAATTGTTGGGTGTTGTGGGAAACAGTCTCATGAGTCGTCAAAAAGTTAAGAAAAAAATTACTCCGTGACCCAGGAATTGTACTGCAGTGTATCTACTCCAAACAATGGGAGTCAGTGTCTCAAAGAGACAATCATGCAGCCATCTTCACAGCAGAATTACGAAGGACAAAACCAGAAAGCAACTCAAACATCCATCAGTAGATAAAAAACAGGGTCAGCCCTACAATGCAGGATATAAGATGGGTAGGCAGGCAGGGAAAGCACTTTACCAAGTGCCACGAGACAGTGACAAGACAGTCTCACCTAACACGAGCTGTATGACTCCACTTAAGTACGCATCCCACAGCAGTCCAATCCACAGAGACAACAGGTAAAGTTGTCTCTCATGGTTTCCCAGGTGTCTCAGTCACTTTTTTTTCATTTCTAGAACAAATACATGACACCAGCAACTTAAGAGGACAGCATTAACTTGACACACAGCTGCACTCTATATTCAACTTAAACATGGAGACAGCACGGGACAAGCACCGGGGTGGAGGAAACCCTCTCATACCATGGGGCCAGAAAGAGAGCGAGAAGAGAGAAATCACAACACAATAACTGGCCTCCTAACCAGGCCCACCTCCTCAGGCCAGGTCAGCTGAACGGTCCCCATGACTGTCCACCTCCCCAAAGCCCCATCTATGAATGCCTAAGGCCTCTGGGGGCCAGTTTCCATCCAAAGAATATCTCAGGGGTGGGGCGGGGGAGTTAGGGCTTGTAGCCTGCTTAGTATGAAGGTTCAGGCTGGGAAGATAAATGTTCTCAAGGTGACAGGTAAGATACAATGGTGATGTACTTGAGGCCACAGAACTGCATGCCTAAAACGAGAACTTTCATGCTACCTTATCACACGAATTTCTTTTTTAAAAGTCTGAGGGACAGTGAAGAGGCATACGGGTATTTGTCTGCCAAGTACCCAGACACTCCTGAGCAAGAAGAGGAGCTACAGAGGCTGCCTGTTGTCATCGAGTGGGAAGGCTCCCTCTCCTACCTAACAGGAACACCGACCCCCATGTTCAGGCCTCGGTGCGTCTTCTCACTTAAATGACCTTGGTAAAAATGTGTCCCTAAATCAAGTGAAAAACCTAATCTGAAAACATGCTGATCTGAAGCCACTTTTATCCTGCAGCAAGTTCGGGTGAGAAGCCCCTCTGGCCTCCCTTCCCTAGGAAAGCACGTGGCTGCCTCTCACCTGTGACAGGAATGAAAGCTGGGGGCTCAGTTATGCGAGCAGTCCCATGATCAGAAAACACCCATCAGTGACCAAAAATAATGGCACCGAGGTATTAAAGCATTCTGACCTCCAGGATGCAAATGAAGGCAAACAACACGGCGGAACCTAAACAGATAACCCAACACAAAAACCAGGGTCCCACAGTGAGGACCCTTAAATCTCTGCTGTTGAAAGAGCAACTCTTGTGAAATAATATAACACCAAATTAGTAACAAGGGAAACAACATGTTGAAGCAAACCTGCCTTGCTAATGAAAGGGTGCATTAATGTAGGAAAGCTGGTGAAACCATTCAAGTCCTACCAAAAAGCACCGCCCAGTGAAGTAAAACCATCCTAGTCTTTAGTAAGTGATTTCACTTTGAGGGAGGCAGGCAGACACAAGTCAAATCTGATCAGATTGAACAATGAAAAAATATATTTACCAATCGGCAACTGCTTCTGTGCAAGAAGCTTCCTGGAATTTCATCTATTCTTCTTTTTCTAAAATTTCACTGGATTGAGTAGTAAATGTACCAAGCATACAGCTAATTTTAACACTAGGATAAAGCAATATGAGGTATGAAAAATTATAGAAATAAGTAAAAACTTTAACATATGCACCACAGTCCTTCCTCCATGGATGACCAAGCTTTAGAAAAGAAATCATATGAAGATCAAATAATTACAGTAAAGAATCGAAAGGCCCTCTCAGCCCGCCGAGCCACCTGGAAGGCAATGGGGGAGCTGACTTGCTACCTCCACAGGCTGGATCCTTCCTTGGTCATAGCAACAACCAGAAGCTTCTCAACACACGTTTCCATATCTGCCACAGAGCACACAGACAAGAGCCATACGGGTGTTCTGAAATCATACATTAAAACAATGTTGAACAAACAATTGGAAGAAAAGGAGCAACTACGATGTGTAGTGGAGCAGAAACTTCAGGTTAATCACTTGGCAGGTTCTTGTCCTTCCAGTGAATTATCAGAGCAGCGAACTGCACAGGGCACGGCTCCCTCCATAGTAAGTCAGCACTCCAGCTGGGACCCCCACCAGTCACCCTACTCCATGAGCCCTTCCCACACCCTCTCCCTTGGGCACCTCCACACCAGCCAGGGTCCTAGAGGACACTGAGACCCCCCACAAACAGAAGGCATCCCGCTTCCAAAGCACAGCAGACTCAAAGATGGGATAAGACGTGGGGAGGATACTGGAACCACCGAATGGGCCACTATTCTGCAAGTGTGGAAAAGGGAGTCTTTTCCACAAAAATAAAAAACAATTAAAATGTGTCCATTGTATAAGAATTCCTATTTTTGTAAAATGCAAAGATGCTTGTTTCACCATTTCTTGAAATCTTAAAGGGCTATGTGCCTATACATTACAACTTCGTAACTAAGCTACACAGAGCTCAGAATTTACTCTGCCTAGCAACCATGACCTCCCTGAACTAGCCAATCAGCTTAAATTGAAAGGTCACTCTCCCACAATGGAGCAGGGCAGTTACGCCAGCAAGCCAGGGATACAATGCCAGTGAATAGTCACTCCACATGTTCTTCTGCAGAAAGTTTGTCTTGCCCCAAAATTTCAGAAGCATGGTTTCTTTTGTCCTTTCAACACCGCAAAATTCATCCCCAACACAGGCAATAAGCCACTGAGCACAAAAATCCAACTCCAACTGCCAAGGCACGGCCTGTGGCCTAAGCACTGTGGCACCATCCGCCTCAGGCTCCCATAGAGTTGCGCATACTGAGATAACCTGACAAGTTAGGAAGGAAACACAGCCCTCATCCTGGACATTCAGAACATCCCGAGGCCAAGGAGCTAGGAGATAAGCAAAGACGCACTCAGGTACTCCTCCAGAGAAGGAGAAAATAACTACACAAGGAACTGGGTCGTGTTCATTACAGAGGAGGCTCCCGTGCCCCATGCCAGCTCAGGTGGCAGGACATACAGCCCTGCTCTCCGCACACAGCGGAAAAAGTTCCTACATAAGTCCAGCTCAGGAGCGCAGGCACCTACCTTGATCCGAACTGTCAGGTCCGACAAGCTGCTCATCATGTCATTGATGGACCGGAAGAGCCGCAGCAAGGAGTCCACGAAGTCAGCCTCTCCCTTGTTCTCATACAGTCTGCAAGGAAACACACACAACTGTTGGACCTGCAGGAACACCTCGCCACCCTTGGGTGCTGCTTCTGCAAGCCACTGAGGTACCCAGAGGCAGGCCAGGATGAGAGGCAGGGCCCCCATGTCCACACACACTGGTGCAACCTGGAAATCAGATTAATCCAGATCACCAGTGACAGAGGCCTGCCTGCAAATGAACACAGGCTAGAAATGCACTACCCGTCCACTTGTTGCTACATTAATTGCACCAAGACACAGCTTATAAATCTAAAACCTACAGAAAACACAGAGAGGAAGGAATGGAAGTGGTAAGAACAGAAGGAGAAAGAAAGTAGAAAGAACATGAAAGTCAGCTTCAATCTCATCCCACTGAGCTAGTACTATTAATCTGGAACACTGGCTACTGGTATGTTTAAACTCATAATGTTAGATAATTAACAATCATGAGGACACTTAATTGGCCTAGATGAGTATGATTTTATAGCCATCTGTAAATGGCATTATGACAATAAATTCAAACTTACTTCATTTCAGAGAAATGACACCATATGAATTCATTCATCTTAGAGTTAATACTAACTACAGAATTTTCAAGAGCTGAAACATATTCAATAAGTGGATAATAAGAAAGTTATACACTGGTTTATGTATATGCTAATATGTTCCTAATTGTAAATAAGCTTCATGTAAAAATAATTAGCAGTTACTTCATTTTGCTTAGTTACTAAAAAGCAACCCATTTGCATTTTAAAATGTTGCAACTCAGATGTTTTATTAATACAGACTAGTTTTCTGCCTAATTAAAAATATGCTTCACCTGAAAACTTGTATATAATAGAAAATTTTGCAAACCAAGAGATAATTAATTACCCTAGAGGTAATCTTACATTTAAATGAGTTTCATTGTAAAGCCCAAAAAATATGTATAAAATGGGAAATTACAACCTAGAGTGTCTGTTTTGTAAATAAAGGTTTCCAAACAGAAGTTTGCTTAAATGTCACCAAACAATTAAAATTTCAAAGTCATGAACTTCCGCATGCGGGTGCCAATGCACTTGGCAGACAAGTGCAAGCGCGGTAGGGATTCACGCGTGCAGCCGCACCATGCCTGGACATTCTCCAATATGGAAGCTGCCAGAGATGCATCACCAAAAGCCCAAATAGAAACCTCTGCAGAGTGGAATTTGCATCAACACCTCAGGAAAATGACTTGGGATTGGAACACGCCAAGGTGCCAAGCAATACAACATACTCTAAAGAAAATAACCAATAAATAAGTAAATAAGAAACACTGGAGAACGTGGGGCAAAACAAATGCAGACTGCAGCTACCAAGACTAGGACAGCCCTGACCAAGAACTGTCAGATGTTCAGCCAAGTGTTCTCAAAGCAGAAAGGAACAGGATGAGTTACCCCTGAAAGCCAGACCCACCTGGAACTTCTACAGATTTATACACAAACTGCTACCTTCCAATAAAAATTGCTGGCATCAGTAAAAGACCAGCCCACATGACAAAAATATAGAGGAGAAAGATGCCCTTTAAAAAAAAAAAAAAAAAAGCCCACAGAAGATAAAGACACTGCGGCTAACCAAAAAGACCATGGAAATAACTATTTTAAAACAAAAAAAAATAGAAAGATGGAGTTATGGAAAATAAATGTAGAAAGCAGAAATAAAGATAAAACATTTTATAGACAAATCAAGCTATAAATAAGAATTAAATGGAAAATGTAAAATTCAGAATTAGGGACCGGCGAGATAGCTTGGCAGACTGCTTGGGCAAGTGCAGGGACAAGGGTTCGATCCCAGGTCCCACATGCCATACCAGCCCTGCCCCTGGGGCAAAATGAGCAGAGTCCAGTGTGGTGATGCTCACCAGTAATCCCAGCACTGGGGAGGCTGAAAACAGGAGGATCACTACGAGTCTGAGATGTATAGTGAGATCTTGTACAAGATATATTAAAATAATAATAAAAAAATTCAGACTTTGTTACTGGGTTAATTACAGAGTAGACAGAGTAAGAGACAAAATTAGTGAAATAGAAGATAATTTACATAAAAATAACAAAAGAACAAAGGAAAAAAATTGGTGGGATATGAAGAGATCTAAGAAGTGAAGAAAAGGTGAAAAACAAGGTGTCAAATGCAATATTAGAATACAAAATGGCCGTAAATGCTCAGAACCTGATGACAGATATAAATTCAAAAATTCAAAACGCAAATATAGAACTAATAAAAAACAAAAGCATTTCCATGTGACCCCTTAACAAGACTATGGGTAACTATAGAGGCAAACTGTTACAGATACTAGAAGGGGGAAGAATGGACATTATTTACAGGTCTAAAGTCAACTTCTCATCACAATAAAAATCAAAAGAGAATAGAATAATATCCGAAGGAGAAAAATCAATGCCAACTAGAAAGTCATTTTGTATGAAAACACTCTTCAAACACAGAGATGAAATCAATCATTTTATGTATAAACAAAGCCTTATCCCGACTTCTACTAAAATGAAACTCTACAGGGAGCTCTTCGACAGAAGGAAAACAACCAGAGAAAGATGGAATTGAAGGTGAACAACAATCCTAAAGCATGTCCCACAGATGCTGACTAAACACAATACTAATGAATGTTGAATGAAGGTAAAAGTACACGTAGAATTAACATGCAAGGCAACATGAAGGAAAGAGGAGGGTCGATGCAGCTGAAGCGCTCTCTTCCACACACTGTATGTAGCATTATGAAAGAAACAGTAACAATAATCATTCTCTCAGTATGCAAATTTTTGTTTTTGTGTAATATAATGGTTTACATACAGAAATGTGCACAACTTACAAATATGAGCCCAAATATCTTTATGAAATACACACACGGTTTTTTAACATGGCTCAGAACAATAAATATTACCAGCATGCTTCTCTGTCACTCTCTGGCTCTTCTTTCACCTCCTCTCAAAAGGGAAGTTTCCTTCCAACTTCTACAGCCCTACATTAGCTTATTTTCTTTTTAAATTTATATAAAGGAGAGCAAACGTAAAGTATTATTTTGTCTGGATTGTCTGGGATAATCATTAAAGGACTAACAAGAGAATATTTAGCTAACACATTAAAAGACCAGAAAAAATTTTATATCGAAAAAGGAAAACATGTGCTCGCTTCGGCAGCACATACACTAAAATTGGAATGATACAGAGAAAAAGGAAAACATAATAAAAATGTCTAAAAGCAAAAAGAATATACAACACAAGCCTATGAGGATTATGTAAAATGAGTCAGAATCAAAATGGAGGCACTTTTGCTGACAAAAACAAATACACAAAGGCAGCAAGTGGTGAAGGAAGATGTGGTTTACATCCAGATGTGTGCTCCCCCCACCACACACACAAAACCCATGTGCTCAAAGGTGGGGCTTTTGGGTGATAACTGGTTTATGGGGTATTGTAGTTTGGCATTTACAAGGGGAAACAATGCAATACAGGACACATAATTATGAGATTATTTTATAGTCACTCACAGTCATGTACAAAAAGAGTGCAGGAAATCTGCTCACACACTAAAGACAAAAGAATCCAGTTTAGGGCCTAGAATCCCACAGTAATGTCCTGCTTGAGTCCAGCTGAAGACCTAGAGCCCATTAACAGTTCCCCTCCCAAGTCCAACTGGAGGCAAGAACCCAGGACAATGTTTCCTGGAGGCCTGCTTCACAGATCTGCCCTGAGAAGGCCCAAAGGACAGCAGTGGAAGCGGAAAGCCTGTGTCAGCGGGATGAAGGATCTGCGCCTGTAGGCTGAGGGATCTGACCTGGAGCCAGGTAGCAGTGCTCAGAGTAAGAACCAGAGCTCCCCTAAAAAGTACCACAGCCATCCTCAGCAACAGTGAGGTCCTGAGCTCCTCCAGGGATGAGAACCGCTGAGCTCCTATCAGGAAAACCAACGCAATGAGTTTCTCCTCCAGGAGCCTGAGCCGTGCACGATCTTCCCTTCTAGAGCCAGGAAGCAATGCTCAAAGTGAGGACCAGTGCTCCTCCAAAGTCAACTGTAGCCATTCCCATTCTCAGCAACAGTAAGGTTCCAAGCTCTTCAACAACAAGAACAGCTGAGTTTATTAGGAAAGCCAGCATGACAAGCTCCTCCAGGAACACCCACAGCTACCCGCAGCCTCCAACAGCTTCCAAGCTTCTTCCTCTCCAGTTCTGCCTCTTCTGCTACTGGCAATAATCCTCACATAGGCCCCTCATGTAGGCCTCCCACATAAAGCACCACACTGGTTGAGTTCATCTGGGTGTTACCCACTGATTGACCACCAGTTGTCAATCCACCACATGGGGCTTGCAGCTATCTTGATGGCAGGAGGCAGAGTCTGGAGGGAAGAGGCAGCTCACTCAAGCTGGGGCTGCAAGCGTTTTCCCCTCCTAGCTCCTCCTTTCACTCTCTCTCTGCCTTCTGGCTGCTGGGATTTGAGGAGCTATTCCTCTCCTGTGGCCCTGGGTGGGGCACACTGCCTGCTGGCAGCCAGCCACCATCTAGGACCTAAGAGGACTGAAACAAGATTCAAAACCAACCTCTCATTCTTTAGTTGGGGATGTCAGATACTACGTCTCAATGACAAGGAAAATGACTGAAATAGAGGGTTTCTTACCCACAACTGCCTAGTATTGTCATAAAAGGCTACCAGGACACCAATTTGCAACGAAGGCTACTGCAAAATGGCACCTCCACCAGGACATCTACCCAGCAACTGTCTGCTCAAGCCCAGACTGACATCCCAGTTTTCTAATCACGTGGCCAAGGCTTACCATTTCAAAAACCTCATGTAACCATTCTATTTTAGTCTGAAAACATCCCCTTGCCTCAATCTCTCAGACTATGCCCGACTCCACTAAGAAATGTATGCTCTGCTTGCAGCGCTCTGCTATTTCTATCTCAATGGAATTCAAAGCTAAGTATCACTATTCCCTTAAGAGTATCTCTCTCTCTCTCTCTCTCTCTCTCTCTCTCTCTCTCTCTCTCTCTCTCTCTCTG
>NDGN011514455.1:12184-23773 GCA_002564285.1 Tympanoctomys barrerae
TTTGTGGAACCAAGGGTTGAACTCAGGCCCTTGTACTTATTCTACTGAGCTATCTCCCCAGCCCCAAAAATTTGTTTCTATTAAATATTATTATTATATATTTTGCATTTTAGGGACGGGTCTACAGGGTGTTCAGGGTCTTGCTACTAGATCGGGCTCATAGTGATCCGCTTGTTTATAGCCTCCCAAGAGCTGGGCGCCACCACGCCCAGTCTCAACTGCTGTCTCAGCACACCTCAGGGGGTGGATCCGGCATAGCAGGCGCAGGGATTGAACCCCTGACCCCTGTGCTTACTTGCAGGCACTTTAATCCGCTGAGCTATTTGGCCGTCCCTGGGCTAAATCTTTTAAAATACACTGAGTTAATTTAAGTCTTAAAGTTCTGTTACCTTAAATAAAAGACAGAATGAGTCATTTCTAATTAAATACTGAAATATGAATTGATAAATACAAATTCAAGTACTTCTGGCTTCTTAAATTCTATTAAAGATAATACATAATTGGGTCTGTTGATACACTTTTCATAAATAGTATTGGGAAAGAATCAAAATTGCTGCTAAGGTTAACACAATGTACCAACTTGAGTCTAGAAATTTAACTGAGTTACTCAGTAGTTCTGTGTCTCGCATGAAAAGGACATACCCTTACCTCTGGCATGTTGTTCACTATGTCAACTGGGGACATTTAGAAGGTCAACTAAGCAATTCAGCTGGGGACCAGGGTCTTTACTCTGTGTATATCCCTCAGCTTGTGGAAGAGGACGGCATGGTGGGACAGCGTCTATACAATATGAAGAAGGAAAAGAGGCCTGTCTCCCCACTCTTCCCCCCGCCCCTTGTCCTCTTGCTGCTTCTGCTGTCTTCTGCCACCTTCAACTGTTGCCCCTGTGCCATGTCACCCTGCCTTGGAGTCGGCAGATTAGGGACTGAAACCACCACAAACTGTGAGCTAAATGAACCTCTTCTTCCTTAATTTGGGGTGTTCGGTATTTTGTCTCAGTAGCAAGAGAAAAATAACCGACATAATTGGTTTCTTCTCCAGTCTTTATTACAAAGTGGAATCACTCAGTTTAAAATTCTAATTAGTATGCACAGAACACAAAATGAAAATAAAAAGTGTCTTGATGACAAGAAAGTTATAATATATAAACCATACTATTTTCCTGAGTAATTCATCTAAATTCAGAGGATTTTGCTTGTTTGTTTGTTGTTATTGCTGTTCCTGCTGTTCTATGTGGTGCAGGACATTCTAACCAAGGCCTCATTCACAGAAGACAAGTGGCTCTACCACCGAGCTGCACCCTCAGCCCTAAATTTGAAAATCTTTTAAAGTATTGTTTCAAAATGTAGCCTTAAGGGGAGATAGCTCAGTAGAATAAGAGCTTGCCTGGCAAGCTCAAGGGCCTGAGTTTAACCTCCAGTTGGAAAAAAAAAAAAAAAAAAAAAAAAAAAGTAGCTTTAAGAAAATAAGACAAAATGAAACCAGTAATAGGGGAGAAAAAGAGATACAAAGAAAGTTATGAGTAGGAGGACACATTTTTGGTTTCAAAAAAAAAAAAGGTAAAAAGAACTTTAACATGATAAAAGAATGTTTTAATGTAAGATTAAAAAGTCTGTCCTAAAGCAGAAGGGTTGAATTGTTACAAAATTGAAAGAAAGGAACACTTAAGATTTAAGCAAGCTAAGTTTCCTAGCAAACTGCAGGAAATTTTCAAAGGCTAAATCTTAGGAAATTTGCTGGTGACTACACTGACAAATTTGAACACATTGTCTATAATTTTTAAAAATATTTATAGGTGCTGGACCTATTGCAAGATCCTATCTCAATAAAAACCAAAACAAAACAAAGATACGTGTGTGTGTGTGTGTGTGTGTGTGTGTGTTTCTCTAAAAATTGAACACTGGTCAGGAAGATAGCTCAGTGGCCTAAGTGCCTGCTGGGCAAGCACAAGGTCCCAAGATCAATCCCTAGTACCATAAAAGTTGAACATTTACACCCTGAAATAAAACCAGATTCTAAATTTCTACTTTTTCTTAAAATATTGATCTCCTCTCAGCAAAATTTACAAAAATTGGCTGAGGTAACAAAGACTGAACTTCGTCAGGATTACTTCTTATATTCTTTAGTCTTTAGTTTGAGGTTTTTCTTAAACATTTATGTTTTAAATTCTTCCAAGTTATTATTTCATAACTGGTAAATCTGGCCTGTAACTCTGGTTAAATGCATCATTATTATGTTCCGATAATGACTATATATATTTATTAACATATTCTAAATGTTCAAATGTTACACAATATTTATAAAGCCCAATGGATCACACTGTAATGTCTGTCACTTTAAAATGCTATGATAAAGATAACTAAATTTTCTTGTCAACTGATACACTCACATCAAAATTTTAACCACGGCTATTGAATAATTTTTGTCATCTAGAGTTCTGATTCTTCTCTAAAGAATTTGTGAATAAAATCAAAAGGGGGGCAGGGAAACAGCTCAGTGGAATAAGTGCGTGCCTGGCAAGCATAAGGCCCTTAGTTCAATCCCTGGTACCACCAAAATAATAATAATAATAATGATAATAATAATAGCAGCAATAACAATGTAATAAGCCCTCTTAATTATAATTTACTGATAAAACTAAACATTTTAAAACCAAACTGCTCTTTCTTTGACTATTATTGGTAAAAATAAGTATACCTATAAAGAGGTAAAAAGTGACATTCTTTTATGCAAGTTATTAGACTGCATTTGCTTCTGTTGGGTTTATTTTCTGTTTCCCCTTTTAAATTTTGTGCCTGTGGTGCTGTGAATATCCTATCACAGCACAATCCCTAATGAAATGATCTGCTGCACTCTGGAGTAGCACTTAGCATGCACAGCACAGGAAGAATCAACACCAGACTCCGGGTACTTTGCTGGAGACCCACTCCTCCTCCTAAGCCTCAAACATGGCAACGAGGGTCTGACACTGACTCAGAATCACTGATCACTCTGCCCCCAAAGTGGGACCAGACCAAGGCAGGAGGCAGCGTGTGGCAGACGTACTGGTTCTAGGCCCACGGGGGACAGGTGCCTTGCGGCTCTTGGAAACCACAGGGTGTCCTGCTCTCACTATATTCCCTCAGCATCTTGACTTGAGCCTCAAAACTATGGCTGTACCCTAAGGATATGACCTGAGCATGTTGACCCAAGCATGAAATATGCTCTTGCCTTTATCATGCTTCCTTAAACTTAGACAGGAGCTGGAGGAGCATAAGTTCTAACTGCATCAAGATAACTGAGGGAGGGGCCGGGGAGATGGCTCAGTAGAATAAGTGCTTGCCTGGCAAGCACAAGGGCCTGAGTTCAATCCCTGTTCAGCCAAAAAAAAAAAAAAAAGATAACTGAGGGCAACCCCAGGATTGTAATGACCACTGCAATATTATAGTTATTATAAATACTAGCATTATAGTTTTGGCCCACTTCCCACCATGGGTTTTGGCAGCCACACTGATTTGGTCCAGGCCCAAATAAGGTAAAAAGAACACCCCAACCTGGTATGAGTTAGACGGTCATCTATTATTTAGATGCACAAATTCATTAACATTAACTTTGACCTATTAATGGAGAGGGAGACTCTCCATTAGTAGGTCGAAGTCCAGTCAGGCACTACAATTCCCTATGAAAATCTAACCGTAAAACACTGCTGTGGATACCCTGGCTCTGTCCACCCTCAGTTCTCAAGAGGGAACTTTCACTACTGACAGCTGCCACCTCTGAGCTCTGCCTGTTCAAGTGCACGTTAACCTCTTGCCTCAGACAGACTGGGGCGGGTCTAAGTCAAGCTCACTCCTGAGTTTTCTCACTGGCCCAGTCCCACTCTGAAAAGTACGCTTTCCTTTCATAAATCTCCACCTTTCTGACTGCTTCTGTGTGTCCTGCTCAATTCTTTGGTCAGGATACAAAAAACTTAGATATAGGGTGATATCCTATGTACTGGATACTATACTATACTTGGATATAGGGTGATACCCTATACGCCCTATATACTGGAGAGATCTCCAGCAATACAACCAGCAACAGGAAAAAGTTCATTTCAACAAGGAGAAAAATCAAGTCCTAACAACCAGATGATTTATCAATATTTTCAGAGGAAAAAAAAAAATCTTATTAAAAGAGGAATAATATGAAAAAAGAAAAAGAAAAGAAAAATGTCAACATAGAAATGAAGCTGCAGTGTTAACCTTGCCAAAAACAACCAAGCCAGGAGGCTGTGAAGGAAAGGCTGTCACACGTGAAGGTGTGGCCGTTACTGCCACAAAAGATCCTGCCAGAGGCCCAAGCTTGCACACAGACCAACACTGTAACAAAAGGTATTTACACTAGGACATCTGCCTAGTGACCACTCCATGTTCAACCTCCAATAGACACTATTCTTGCCTAAGTACTGTGGCCAAGGTTTCCTATTCCAAATATCCAGTATATAATCCTCCTAAGTTTCATCTCTAAGCAGCTCCCCTTGCCTTAACTTGGTGAATATGCCCATAGCACTTTTATATGATGAGTATCTTCCAATTGGAATATTGCTTATTCTTAACACAATGTAATTTCCAAATCAATATCATTATTTTCTAGGCGAATCCTCTGATTCTTTGCTGTTTAGGTGGACAGATTCAATATATTTTTTTAATTACATGTAAATGAATGAAATGCTTAAAGTATTTTCACAATGGATACATAAAAGCAAAGCGGTATGCTGCTTGGAAGAGTCGCATCTTATAAAGGCCCAGAAAAGTTAAAAATAAAAAAATTAAAAAGATATTCCTTGCAAACACTCATCAAAATAAGGCCAGATAGGCCATCGGATGTGAGCTGCCAATCAGAGACGTGCCACGTTAACCAGAACAGATGCACAGGACAGCTTCCCAGTTCTCTACAGGAGGCCTGGAGCAGTGCAAGACAGGAGGACGAAAGACGAGAGCCACTATCCTCAGGACCACTGTCTTCTTTGTCTAGCAGTGAAGGCCTCACTCTCCATGCATGGCGTATTTTCTTTCTTCAAAACATTTCTTTTCTCTCGTTTTCTCCCTACTGTCACCTTTAGTAAATGTTAAATTCTATGTGTTCCTGTTATCTTGTCCAATTCTTTGAATGGGACAACAAGAGGCTAAAAGGGATCCATGAGCACCTGCGCGTTCAGTAACAAAAAGACAAACTTGTCATAGCAAGAATAAATCCACAAGGGCCAGAGAGATAGCTCAGCAGACTAAGCACCTGCTTAACAAGTGTAAGGTCCTGAGTTCAATCCCTGGTACCAAGAAGAAAGAGGGAAGGAAGGGAGGGAGGGAGGGAGGACAGAAAGAGACAGACAAAGAGACAGACAGACAGACAGACAGACAGACAGACAGACAGACAACAGACACACACACAGAGAGATTGGTTAAGAGTAAATCCACAAGGGGGCCTGCCCATTAGCTCAGCTGTTTAAGCTCCTGCTCGTGCAAACCCAGTTAGGCTCAGGACACTGCTATTCTATCCCCAGCTCTACATGCCTTACCAGACCTGCCCTTAAGGCAGCCCAAGCGAACCCAAAAAAAATCCTCAAATTGTCTGCCATGCCAGCCCCACCCCCAAGGCGCTCTGAAATAGCAATTGAGACTGGGTGTGGTAGCCCTTGCATAATCCTAGCTTCTGGGAGGCTGTATACAGGCGGATCACTATGAGTCCCTTCTAGCAGTGGGATCCTGAACACCCTATAGACCCTTCCCTAAAATACAAAAAAAGGAGTAAATCCACAAGAAAGAGGTAACAATTATATAGTTGGAGGCCTATAATAACAGTTTCATAATCCATGACTCTTTCATATACTTTAACTTCTACCAAGAGCCTCTCAAGGATAAAAGAATAATAATCTGTTTTTCTGAGGCCAACTACCACATTTACAACATGTAAATGGTTAGCTTTTGCATAAGTCTCTTTAAAGCAACTTGCTATGATGAAAGAGCACTGGAGAAGTCTAGCTTTATCAAACAAAAATTAAGAGTCACTTGTTTGACCCACTTTACAGTGGAAGAAGGACTGAACTAAGTAACATAATGATGCACAAGTAGATGAATAAAACCTTTGCTTTTTCAGTAAATAAGTATTCATTAACAAGGACTGACAAGATCTTTGTCTTTTAACTACCTTCCACTTTGTGACCCAGGGTGTGATTAAAAAAGTGAGAGCTGCATAACTTATTCATGATCAATAATTAATTATTCAGAAAGCTAACATCAGATGACAGGCAAAAGCTCTACAAAATACAGAAAAGAAAAGAGCCAAAAGATAACTAGATTTAGTCATTTGATTCAGCAGGGCCGAAACAGAACGTGTCTGTTTTTCTGGCTTTCTAGCTAATTTGATCCGCCTACACAGAAAACACAGATAAAACAAAAACCAGTGGAGTCGAGCCCCTGGCTACAAAAAAATCTTATGGGCTGTTCCCTGCTAGCCAAATGTTTTGGGCCAAAGCTTCTCAACTGCTGTTCTCATCTCAAGACACAATGAACCTTAAACAAAACAACAAGTATAGAACTGCATAGGAAGAAAGACAGTAAGCCAACTACGATCACCTTCAGTACCTGCATCTCCAGTTTCACCTCTTTGTTCTTTGAAGAATAATTACTGTCAATTATGCCAAAACTTAACAAAGCTACAGTAATATATGAAAACACAGCAGACCATTTTGAAAAAAGAAAAATAATAGATCTCAAAAGTTTTTCCAACTGCAAAAGGAAAAACACACTTGTCAATTCCAGCTGTGAGCACAACTGTTTTTCTGCCAAGGTAATAAATATGTTGAAGGTAAGAAAATGAGAGCCCCATTTTGTTTTCGTCCACACCTCTGCAAACACCCCATGCAAGGCCTGCTTAAAGCTTGTTATGATCCAATATTCTAGACATCTGTGTGGGACACCAGGCTGCTGCTTAAGTAGCCCGCTCAGAGTAGGAATCTGCTTGCCTCTGCAATGGGTCCTTGACACCACAGTGAATGTTAAAGGAGGACAATGAGTAGCTGGTGTGAGCAGGACAGTACACAGAGAGCTTGGCACTATCATCCATGACTTTAAAGAGCTTTCCCCACCCAAAACAATCAGCACAGTACTAATAAATCTCACCAGTTTTACTCCCATAGATTTAAACTAAAGAAGTAATTATCACACCTACAACTGTAGCTACAATTGCATCCTGCATATCAAAAAGGATGTATATGTCCTTCCTTCCCCTCCAGAATCCTACTAGGCAACCAAGATCCATATTTGGGGGAGGGGGAGAACAAGATCATGAAACAAAGTCAGGGCTGAAAAACTCATTCTGTGTTTACAGAGGGAGGGACAAAGGAGAAAGGAGAAAAAGGAAAGAGAGGAAGTGAGATAGAAGGACCAGAAAGACCACGCCTGGTAATATTAATGGGAACCACAGGTACTGGCTAGAAAGGCCAGGGATGCTTAGATTAGGACCATGTTGCCTCGCCTCCTAGAGACTGCTGCTACTCAGCTGTGTCCTGGACGCTCTTACCTCTTTTAACATCAAGTTACCCCAGCAAAGAATGTACCATACAGTACTGTGGATCACGCTGGATCCTGCCAGTTCCTAGCTAGGACCCGGGCAGATGTATCCTGGTCTAGGTCCAGTAGAGAAAAGAAGGAATGCCTGAGTGCTTTAGGAGTACTCCCGACATATGTGCGAAGATCAGCTGAGTACTTCACCCCAGGCTGATGGAATCCAGTGGGAATAAACCTCCCTGAGCTTCAGCCTGGGCGCCAGTGATTTAACATCTAAGAGACACTGGTGACAGGAGCGTTACTAAGAGGAAACAAAGGCTCCACTGAGCCTCCTTAAGAAGCATTTAATAAACATAAATGGGTTAGGGGAGATTTAAGCTCTGAGGCAGCAGAAAGCTTGAATTAAAAGCACAAGGAAGAGAATGCTAATTTCCAGTCCAATGTCTGTTTCTCCCAGTACCTCTGGTTTTGTGGAAAGCAGCCACCAACTCATCTAAAAGTCCCTTCCAGTCTCCGCTGCACCCAAAGTAGTCACATGACATAGTTCTGCCAAAGAAAGGAGCCTTTTCCAAAAAGAAAGGCAGGTAGAGCTGCAATGCCCCTGCCTTCCCCTCCCCACTGACCAGAGTGTAGATGTGACCCAAGGAGGGAGAGGCGCCCCCTTGGGACTAAGGAAACAGACACTTATGATGGCAAAGTATAAAGAGAAAAGGAGCGGAAGACATAAGTACCCGCTCGGCCAACTCTGTAAGATCCAGAATCTTCCTCTGGGCTCCAAACTGGGTGTAAAAGGAAAAAGAAGGGAACCTTACCTGTTAAAGCCCCCTAAATTAGCATCTTCTGTTGCACACAGTCAATAATATTCCTAAACACTATAAACCTGATCAAACCAAATCAATTCTATGAAGCACGGCTGCAAGAACTTACTCCATTCGCATTTCAAAATTGAAAGAGAGCAGCAGAGAACTGATGTTACTGGTTCACCTGGGTGACCTCAATCTTCTCCCAAGCAGCACTGCTACCCAAATGAGGTAGTACAATATTCACTCCAACAGAAGCACTCAGGTTACCCATACACACTTGGCTTATGATGAAGCCCTGGGCATCCTCGGGGTGCTTAGAGAGGAGACGAGCATCATCAAATACCGCCCCAACATCACATGGATCACAAACTGCATGGCACGAAGCTTCTGCAACACAACACAAAGGAACCACACAATAGGACTGCCACCATTTCACCCCAATGTAGATTTAGGGGTTAGGACAACCACAAGTTTAAAATCAAGGGAGAAAATATAAAAGCCGCACACCACACACGGGGTGGAGGAAAGTCAACAAGTTCACCTGCACAGAAGCAATGCCTTTGAGATAAAATAATACAAAATGCAGGAAAGCACCCTAATTTATCTTGTTCTTTCCCATCCAACAATGAGAAAATCATGCGTGGTTCACACTCTCATGAAAAAGCATTTGTCCACGCCAATGGCCACACCTACCCATAAAGTATAATAAACAAGCAAGGATATCTTAGTCAAGGATAAAGGCCTGATTCCTTGGATCTTCATATACAAAAACAGTAGCACAGAGCATGCTGTTTAGGGCAGAGGATACAGCCCAATGGCATAAGTGCCTGCCTGGCAAGCACAAGATCCTGAGTTCAATTCCTGATACAAAAAGAAAAGACCACTGTTTAATTATCGCCCAGCATGAACACGGGTCTAGGATCCTAGACTAGTGTGGCTACACGGGTCTAGGATCCTAGATCAGTGTGGCTACTGCACTGTGTATAACTGCTACCAGGCTATCCACACGCAGTAGGACACAGGGGCTTCATTTCTAGCATGCGTACTTAACAGTGGATATGGATTCATTCCCTATCTGCTTGGAACTTCTGGACATAATTGCTTCAGACAGATGAACATAGTATATAAAGGAAACGAAAATGTACTGATTTGGATCCACCCTGTTTCAATTTCCAGTTTTCACTGATACTATGTCAAGAGGTCTCTGCTTTCTGAAGGCAAAATAAGATGTTCTCTGACTCAGAGGGACATGGGCTCCTGAATCCCACCTTTGCGTGTAGAAGTCACTGCAAGAGGACTGCCAGTCTACGATAATTAACGAATACTGCTCAAGTGGGGCACCCACAGAGCCACCCTCCGAGCCCACTCCACCATGCCGACTCAGAAGAGCCCATTTCCATATCTCTGCAATCATAAAAGTGAAACGCTGTAGGCCAAAGGAAGTCCCTTTGTTTTAGCAGCATATCTTTTAATGTTATAAATACTAACGTATCAAATCCAAATATTATCTATCAAAAAATGAAATCCTTACTCCCTCAATCTTCCTAAAGTTCAAAAGCAATTCCTAAATTAATCCACATAACACTAAAAATTTCCCTAAGCTACAGCACCTAGGTGTCCTTCTGCACAGACACTGCACACAAAGGAATAATTCTCTAGAAAGAAAAACATTCTGGTTGAAGAAAAGAAAAAGAAGAAGCCCCAGAGCCTTCCCAAGCGAGGCAATTTAACTTGATATTGACTTCACCCTGTTGCTGCTTGGATCATTTTTGTTTATTCTTCTGGGAATTTTTGCTATATAAAGATGTACTGAAAAGACCTGCAGAGTACTCGTGGACATTTGGCTCTGTGTGTGAAGCACGACGAATACTGTCAGCAGTGTGTGGCTCGCAAGCACACAGTCAGACCCCAGGACAGGGGACTCTCCCCAGAGCCTGTGCTGAGCTGCACAGGAAGCAGGTAAGAGCTCCTACACGCCAACTCCGCCCTAGTAGTGCTAGCTATTAGTGCTCCGCCGTGCTAGGAAGGAGCGAGAGCAAGGGAAAGAGAGAAGCGGAAGCGATAAAGGACAGGGCAGAGGTGCAGGACGGTCCTGGTCCCTCAGGGTACATACTGATTGAAGAGTATCCGGGAGCGCACGATGAACTTGAAGATGTATTCTAAAGCCTTCATCGCTTTGTACAGCTGCTCATTGATGCTGAGCTTCTCCGCACTGTCCACGTAGTTCCTCAAGACTTTGGTCAGCTTCCTGGTCACAATGCAAAGGCACATGCACAGTAAGTTCAGAAAAAAGCCAACGTCTCAATTTTTAAGTCATAAATCCACAAGAGGGCTGATTTTATTTTGATTTCCACTTAGAAGTATATGCATATTCATAGCAAATTTTCTAATCATATAAAGTGACTGGCAAAATATATTGCAGGCACAAGGTTTGAACATTTAAGAAGCACTCTCTAACCGCTAGATGTGCCAAGAATGTTTATATTACATTATAATCACGTAAAATTAAATTAGTATTAACTAACTTAATATCCAGAAGAACGCAATCAGGTACTGCTATCCTTCTTTACAGATTAGGAAGCACAAGATTTGATAGGTAAACTAGCTTTCCCACAGTTAAACAAAACCAAGAGGATGTTCCTTAGAGTCCACCAGAGCCATAAAACTTTTTTTCCAAAGATATTCCAAAAAGTGTTCCAATAAGCAATGTCACATAATCCAACATTTTGAACATTCTAAATGCCAGTGAATTATGCTCTTCACAGTGAACAAGTAAATTTTATGTTGTGGGAATTTGACCACAGTTTTTTTTTTAAGGTATGATACAAAACAGTGTTGCTGAAAATCACTTCGAACATCTCTCTTTGCTTTAGTTCATTTTCTCTAAAACTAGAATTTTTACAAGGAAAGGTAAGTTTTAAAGGTCAATTTGCAAACATGAAATGTTCTTAAATTTTGCTTGAATTTTCTAAAACTTATTTAAAATATAAAATCTGTATGTGGAAATAAGGTAAACGGATTCAGGAAAAGACGTTAAAACTTTTCATCACATTTCTATATAGAATTCCCTCCCAAAAGCTTTGGAAGGAAGAGGACTCCTACATTTGTCTATATATTTCTGTCATAGTCTATATGAATTTGAGAACTGAGAAAGTAACTCCGTGACATGAAAGCATGAAAAGCCTTATCCACAACAAAGAAATTTACATCATTTATAACATATTGATCAGAATTATCCTTGAATTTTCCATCCTATTAAA
>NDGN011514475.1:0-13524 GCA_002564285.1 Tympanoctomys barrerae
TGCTGCTGCCAGCAAAAGTGCTGCTGCAAGAAGCAGTGCTGCTGCTAGGGGGCCAGCCCTTCCAGCTGCTGCTCTGGCACCTGTCCTCGAGTTGACCCTAGGTGTTTCTGCACCATGGCTAGGTGGTCTGGCTTCTGGTGCCTGCATGTTCTCCACTCCGTCCTACCTTTCCTTGCTGGGAAATCAGCAACAGGATTCCACAGCAGCCTCCACATTGATCTGACACACTGGTTAATGTTTTCTTTTCTTAGGGAGTTCCATCCTGAATGCCACCCCAGGACCAGGACGAAGGACATCTTGATTGTTAAGGTTAGTAAATTCAGGTGATTTGTTCTGTGATTTCTTTTTTATTCCTTGTGTGCATTGCTTCATCTTGCGTGTTCAAATATGAAATGTTCTTCCTGTAGTGCTAGACTCTAGACAAATGTCTTAAAATATATTAATAAAATTCAAAAATAATTGGAATGTTTCCTTTCATTTTATTTCTGTGTTTCTTCTCCTTTACATACCATTACTTAGGACCTTCCATGAGGCGTGGCTTCTGAGAATGCACAAATAATTATAGCTTTGTGATACGCAGCCTGGCCACCCCCACGCATGGGCACATGTAATGCAGAGTGAAGGCAGACATGGTCAAGTCCATGTTGACACGAGGAATCATAGGCAGGAGGGATGGCACATTACTATGTGGCAGTATGATGCAGAAGAACTGGAGCCATTCTGGACGGAGGTGGCATTTTATATTAAGTTTGGGGAATTGGTAAGATTTTGGCCAGTGGAGAAAATTTCAGAGAGGTATGGGAGCTAGGAAAGTGCAAGTTTAACCACCAGTTAAAGGTAAGCAAGGAAAGCAAGATAAAGCTATTGATTTAGAAGACTAGAAGTATAACAGGAACAGGAGCAGCCATAGTAACAAATGTGAGAATCCCTTTGACCTTTAAGTTCAGGCACTCCATGAAGATTCTGCCAAGGACTGTATTGTAACAGAAGCATTGTAATGGTGTCCTCTGCATAGACAGATGAACAGCACAGAGTGTCGTGGTGGGTCACTCGTTCCTGTTGTGAGATTCTCTGCAGACAGCACCACCTTGCTGCTCAGGTAGCCCGACTCCCCTGAGATGCCTGCTTTCCTCCTTGATATGCACTGGCTCCGGTCTTCCGCCCTTCCTTGAAGAGTTAATCCATCATCCCCTAGGACCTGGGGGAAACCTGCAATTAAGGCAGTCACGTGTCTGCTGAGGTGGGACCCAGTCAGCTGATGGGAGGGGTGGGCTTCCAGGTGCCTTACCACTGTGCAGCGCTTCCGTTTTGTGCTGCTGGGGATGTAACTTGTGGAGATGTGAGAACTTCCAGATGTAAAGGCAGGCAAGATAGCTCAGTGGACTAAGCACCCGTTTAGGCAAGTACAGGGACCTGGGGTTTGATACCTGGTACCACGTGCCATGTGGGTTCCTCCCCTAGGCACGCTGAGCCAACCACTGAGACTGGGCATGGTGACACACACCTGTAATCCTAGTGCCAGGGAAGCTGAAAACAGGAGGATCACTAGGAGTCAGGGCTGTGTAGTGAGACCCTATATCAACTACATTAAACAAAAGAAATAACACTTCCAGATGTGCCCATTACACACCTTCACTGCCATCTTCGGCCTCTTCATGCCATCAACAGTCACTCCATGTGGCGGTTGGGTGGAGGGTCAGTTTCAGGGTTTTGGGATCCACCCTGGTGGGCTGGTGTAGCCCATTTCTGGGTGTGTCTGGTGGTTCATGGAATCCTTGCCTTGAGATCTGGGCCTGGTTTCTGACCACTTCTGCGCTGGCACTGTCCTGGTGCCTGGCTTCCCTGCCACCATTAAGAAAGGAGTTCTGCTCACTTATGCCTACTTGGAGATTTTCGCCTTGGAGGCAGTCAACCATGGACTGCATGCAGGAGCCTTGTTAAACCTCTCCCTTCACCTTGTAAGGGTTGGTGTAGTGTCCAGGGCTGGGAAATCTGAGGAACACACCCTCCCACCATCATGCTTATCCCAGTTTTGGAAGCCTTCAGTATCCTTTGTTTTCACTGATTCCTCAAATCCTGGAGTTTTCTTTTACTTTTGCATTTCCACTACTTGTGTTAGGGTCAGGAATCGGCAGCTGCCTGGGCTTTCCTCAAATAGGAAATAGGAGTGACATTTGGATAGCACCAAGCGAAGTACCTGGCACAGTTTGGACAGAAGCTAAGAACGTGGAAACTAAGCACAGCTTAGACTTCGCCAGCTGCACTTTCTAGTGACTTTATAAGATTTAGAATGAGGACTCTCCCTTGTATAGAGGAACACTTGGTGTGGGTGTCCCAACCTTTGAACTCAGGGCCAAGCTGAAACTGGGGAGAGC
The DNA here is from genome assembly GCA_002564285.1 of Tympanoctomys barrerae. Taxonomy (NCBI): domain Eukaryota; kingdom Metazoa; phylum Chordata; class Mammalia; order Rodentia; family Octodontidae; genus Tympanoctomys; species Tympanoctomys barrerae. Next base: position 2,376 of record NDGN011514475.1, read on the forward strand.
TCTGTGGATAGGGCCATCATGGCTTCGGGGGGCATCTGGAACTATGCTCTATCCTGCTCATTAGGGGTGAGTGTGTGTGCAAAGAAAGGGTTAGTAAAAGCACAAAGAAACATTATTGCACACTTGTTAAGAATGTAAATCCATAAAAGTACTTCTTTTATACAAAGAAGTAATATCTTTTTCAGATGCTCATAGGACACAACTCAACAACCAAATTTTGAAATTTTTGTTTTAGAATAAGTTTTAAATTTCTATAATGAAAGACATAAAGGAATACTGATTGCCATTATAAGGCACATTTTGAGTGAAGAATTTCTTAATAGCAGTATTTTCGTATGATGCAATACTACCAGCAGTTGAATAATTCAATGAATTGCATCCAACTGAATTAGCATGGCTATGTCCTCAGAATCAAAATGAGAAAAGAGGGCAAGAGCAACATTTTTGTAAAATTTATTAACATACAAGATCTTCCTTTCTATCACTTTCTATCACATATTGATTTATATCGCTGTAGACCCTGTACATGTTAAGAATAATTTCAAAGTGAGAAAGATACCGAATCTTCATGATCATCTTTCAGGGTCCTAGAAGAAATCAGTCATCCCCATTTATTGAGTGAGGGCCACTGGTTAGCATGATGCCTTCAAGTCACCGCGCAAACTGCGATAACCCTGTGGGCACAGCGGAAAGTTGGTCTGGTGATGTCCTGCTTCTTACTTTCTGTCTCAAAGTATTTGGTACATAGGTCTCATTATGCAGCTTGGATTCATGGCTAGCTGAGAGCCTGAAGACTGGTCAGGCATTCCATGTGGTGCTGGGGATCGAACTCCTGTCCCTGTGCTTGCCTAAGGAGACAATCTCTCTGGCCCTTGTCTCTTACTTTGATTGAGAAGAAACTTATCTTATGTCCACTCTAGGACTCCGTAGGGTTGCACAATGTATCTTCCTCTGCTTTAGTCTATTCTTTTAGCTTTGATCTTGAAAGCTCTCTTTTTCCATTAACCTTTACCTTTTAACTCTTACTGTGTTTGTTTTTGTGAAAGCTAGCTCAAATTTTGTGTAACATGGGGTATAATAAGAGTGGCTTTGGACAGAGGTGGTGAGTTCAATTCCAAGTACCAAAAGACAAAACAAAACAAAGACTGAATTTATTATACAAGAAACCCAAATGATAAATAGAAAACATAGAGAGAGAGAGAGGAGGAAGTAGGGAGATCAATCATTCTTAAATGGGACCCAGGTCCAGAGCTGGAGGGAGGGGATGGAAATGGGGTGCAGAGAGGAATTAAGAGGTGCTATGCACATGTGTCAGTCCCATGCCAGGCATGGGAACATTATGCACTGCAAGGTGGTACTAGTAATATATTTTTAAAAATAAGCAGGCAAGCAAATCATCAGTCACTTCAGCCAAGAAAAACATTCACTGTTCATTTTCTTCTCTGGGGCGGTGCAGAACTCAGGCTTGTTTGGTCCTGGATCTCTCCTGAGCAGCTTTTCTCTAGTGGGAAGATGTCTGTGGTGGCTGCCTTTCTTCGAAGGTTTTTTCTCAATCCTTGTTTCCCTCACACATTTGCCTATCTTATTTGGATGCATGGTAAAAAGTTGACTCAAGAAATTCTCAAAATAAAATAAAGTGTGGAATTTTGGTCAAAGAAAGGTAGGTAAAATTGGAAAACAAGAATCTGTCCTGCACTCCAATGAATCACCACCCTCCTCCTCAGGCCCCCTTCACTACTGTCTCATGTTCTAGCAATCCAGAAAAGTTACGTTGTAGGTGATCCGCTCAAATTCTTCAGTGGAACCTTGTATTCACTTAATTATTTATTTATATGATTGATTGATTATTTGCCTAGGCTAGGGGATGGAACCAGGGCCTCCTGTGTGCTAGGCATGCACTCTACCACTGAACTACTCCTCCAGCTCTTGAACACATTTCCTATATATTTATGAATCATTTTTTCTTCTCTTGTATCACTTTGTCATACCTCAAGGTTGTACCTGCTAGCAAAGAATTTCTCCATTCCAACAAAGGTGAAGATGGATTGAGCTCCAAAGACTACCCCAACTTCTTGTATTGCGATCTCACAGAGGTTTAATCTGTTGCCTCTGCATCATCCTATGCTAAGCTCTGTCTCTAGTGTTCAAATCAGAACTTGGTATTCTTGTCATCACGAATTACTAACGCTGAAGATACATTCCAAGAATTGCACCATCTGGTGATTTGGGTCATGCACAAGTGTCATGGAGTACTTGCAAAAGGTAAGACAGCTATGGTGACACTAGAGGAGAAAATCTTTGGGGATCACTGCTGCATATGCAGCCCGATGTTGAGTGAAACACTTTGGTCTAACATATCAACATATTGGCTTGTGCAAGTACTACTGTCCAAGTTAGAAAATAGAATTATAAGATCCTGTTTTACAACAGATTCCTTTTTTCTGTATGAATCACACTTCTGACTCTATTATCTTTCCCTGTTATTCCTTCATTCTTATTTCTACGCTCAAAGAAAAAAATTCATATATATGTATGTGAAATACAGTGTTAGATGCCTAATAGGTGAGAAAATGTAGTGTTAACTAAATGTTTTTTTTTCTTTAGTTTTACAAGATAAACAACTTTTCTAGTGGGTTTCTGTGACAAAGAAAAATCTTGTGAAAGTTTACATGTTTCCACAAGCACATTGCCAGTGGATGGCCCTCATTCAAGAGACAAGCTTGCTTCCTGTGGACTTTGCTCGGCTGAGCCTCCCATCACAGCACCGCAGCAGCCTTGCCTAACACTGAACCTGAACTTTCCAGGTAAAGACAGCAGTGCCCAGCTCTTGGCATCCCAGGTGGGTGCTGACTGATGTTTCCTCAGGGATAGCTGGATGTAGGCCCAAACACTTGTGATCCTATCTTGTCAGGGACAGTGGGCTGGAGCCCAGGAATAGTTCTCACAGGCCCAGCTCAAAGCAGTGGTGAGGATGAAGGGTAGCCTTGCTGTCCTGGCTGCCACTGTCCCCACACTGTGTTAGGCTGGTGGAGAGGGGTGCTGACTCCTGCCTTTTCCTGGGTTGAGTGACTCAAGTATTTCCTTTCTTTTCAAACTTACTTCAGGGAAATATTTGCTAGCAGAAGTTATTATTACTTCTACCTTTAAGGTGATATTCCAGATTTTCATTTCATAGCTTACTCTTTGGTGGGAACTGTTTACCTTTGAGGGAATGTCTGCCATGGTTGGTTGTTGGGGTGGGGCCACTTTTGTGGCGTTCTACACAAGTCTTGGTAGAGAAGATTGTGTGAAGAATATTAAACAGTTGAGTAATGATTCTGCAAAATAAGATTTAGTGTCTCACTAGGGAATTATCCAGTACTTATGACTGACCTTTGGTATATGTGCTGCCGAAGCGAGCACTATGACTGACCTTTGGACACTCAGCATTTAGAATGAGAGTACAGTATACCCAATCCAAGGAGAGCTTAATAATTGCCCTTCACAGATCTTTACTGCCTTTCCTCAGATGGGACGTTTACAGAAAGCATAGCGGCTTCCTAAATGATTAACTCAGTTGACAGTTACTACTTTTTAACTTCAAAATGGTTGATATTTGTGGTATTTTGTTGAATTGGTGCATGTTTATGCTCGAGTGTATAATTGTAATCCAAGATTAACAAGGAACTGGGAAGACTGCTTGTTTTCTTGCATATAGCCAATTGCATCTTACTGGTCCTACTGCAGAACTAGGGTCAGTCCAATGGCAGTATGTGGGATGTCTAGTACCTTGTCATGGAATGCACTTTGGCATGTTACGTAGGTAAATATTTTTCATGCATACATACGCACTCTTTCCCAGGTGGTCCAAGATTTTGAGTTTGCATCTCAGATATCTGAGAACTGAAAGAATCCCAGAAAGACAACAATATATTTCCACTAAGGATGATGGGAAAGGGTTAGATAATGAAGGACAGTAGGTAGTGTCCTGAGACAGGGATATAAAGATCCCTGTCTTTGGGAGCTTGGGGGTTGCTCTGAAAGTGTGGAAAGAGACAGAGCTTCTACCTTGAGTTGATAGGGAGGGCAGTGGAGAGAAAAAGAATGTAGGTGTGGAGGTTGTCTATCTCTGGTTCTTAGAGTGGATTTCCTTAGAATTGAAACTTTGCTATGAGATGGTAGTAGATTCCTATTTCTTAATTTTTCTTAGATATTTGTGATTTGGTGCTGAGATGAACCTCACTACAAAAAAAAATGTACACATCTGGATATCTGTGATATCTGTCACTTTATCTAAAGCTACATTATTTCACATCCTCAAAATAGAGCTTACCAAAAATTGCTATCAATGAAACCAAGTAATATCTTTCACTCACTCATGTCTGTAAAACTTAAATTCTTTAACAGCTATAAGTAAACTAATTTATGTCCTATAAGGTAACTAATACATCACATTCTGAATAATTATATGGTTTTTGCTTATATTTGACAGGTTCTAGCCTGAGTACAAACTGCTAATTATTACAGTCCTGATTCAACATGGCTGAATCCCCCATACAACATCTTATTTTCTCAACGACTACTTTCTCCTTCTCCCCTGTCCCAGGCCTGTATACCTTTCTCATGCACACAAGGGACCCTAATCAGCTCCTTACACATCACTAAACCTGCCCCTCAAGCTCCACCCACAGCAAAGGTCCATACAATCTCAGCCTTCCCTTCTCAGGTCAGAGGATCCCCATCTCCCTCGGATTCTTGGTGTCTTCAAGGTCAATAAAGACACCCCCCAAAAAATTTTATTTCTACTTCTCTGCAGTGCCACTTAGAAGCCTAACATTTTGGTGCCGTGACTTGGATCCGTTAGTCATGCAACTCCTCGCACTCCCCCATTTGGAGCTCTCTCACCGACTGGTCACTCTCCCACTCTTCCTGCCTCTGCCGCCTGCTATTGCTAGCTCTCATCCAGCGCTTCCCAGTCTCAGTTCTCACAGGCGAGCCCAGCCTCTTCTCTGGGGATCCCACTGTGCTTTTCCTTTCATCTTGAAAACTGTGAGCTCACATCAGAACCCCTTTCTTTTCATCCACTTGGACCCCAGCCCCTGGGTATTTTTGGTGATGACCATTAAAACAGGCATTGGCCTTTTTCTCATACTCCTGGTTAAAAAGTGCTGGCTTTTTTTTTTTTAACAGAGGTGACACTGGGCTTTTGCCCTAAATTTTTGGCTCACACTAATTAGGTCACCATGGGCAATATTCCTTCCCACCCTGCAAGGCACACCCTGCTGGGCTGTCTGCTAAAGAACCTCAGCACCCTGGGGCTCTGAGGAGATCTCAAACCCAAAAGACTAATTGTTTTATATTATGGCCAAAGAGCTTGGCCATAATATAAACTTAACAATGACAGCCAATGGCCTCGGGAGGGCACCTTGGATTCTGAATTCCTCCCTGACCTTGACAGACATTGTCCCCGCAATGGCAAATGGCAAGAGATTCCTTACATCGAGGTTTTTATTGTGCTTCAGGCATGTCCTTCCCTTATTCAGGAACGTGGAGTGAGCCAGGAGCACTTGGTGCCAGACCCCACCCCAGGGCTCTTTCTGACCCAGAGTGCTTGATAGATGATCGTATAAATGGTGTCCTCCTGGCCTTTCTCCATCTAGTGTCCCTCCTGCCTTATCTACCTATTCCATCCGAAGCTGTCTTGTCTGCCTCTTTTGGCCGCATCTTTATCTACTCCTCCATCCCCTATAACGACATCTTTGCCTTCTGCCTCTGCCTCCGCCTCCCCTGCAGATCCCACTGTCTCTTTCCTCCTCTATACCAGAGCCTCAGGCGCCAGCGGCCCCTCCTCCCATCTGTTTTCCTACTGCGTTCCCTACCTGCTCCTCACGCTCCCCCAGCTGTGCCACCCGCCTGCAGCCATCCACTGTGTGGCCAGCTGCTGCCGTCTTGGGGGCCATTTGGCCATCCACCGCCACCATGTGGTCGCTCCTCTTGTGACATCAGAGGACCAAGTTGCAGCGCCCAGTCACATCATGACAAGTCATCGCCACCTGACGGGCCATGAGGCCATCAGCGGCCATCTTTGGTCGCTTTTCTTGTGACGTCAGAGCACCGCCTTGCAGCTCATCATCACACAGTGGGCTCCTGCTGGCTGTGGCCACTCCTCCGGCGATACAAGCCCGCCATCTTGTGGTGCCTCATCGCAGGACAAATGGTTGCCACTCTGCCTGACCCTGACAGGTGATCCCAAGCGCCAATCCGTTTTTCCTCTCAGGGAACAGGCGGGATCTGAAGCACTGGTTTGTATTCATTCCTCTTTTCCCTCCAGGATCTTTCTGATAGAAGTCACCGACTGCAATCCTTCTCAGCTGACCTTCTCAACTATATTAAGGAACTCTAATTTATAGTCAACTCTTATGATTTATGTTGGAATCACCTCTATACGCTATATTTGGTTCCACTTTCAAGCCTCAACAAAAATTACAGTTGTGGTATCAGCCCAGACAGTAACCAATGAAAGAAGCTGGCTAGATGTGGAGCACCCTGTAGGCGCAGATGTGGTTCCGGATAGACAGCCTAACTGGGACTATTAGACAGGTGATGGGACTCGTCAGGTGAGATGTATGATACCTTGCATTTGTGAAGGTGTTATGGTTTGTATCTAGTTGTCCCCCCAAAGCCTCATGTAAGTCATGGGGCAGACCCAGCTGGAGGAGCAGTGAGCGCCTTGAGGGGCGGGGCCAGAGGGCCGGGGAGGGGCTTGAGGGCGGGGCTTGAGGGCCAGGGTGGGGCTTGGGGAGGGGCCAGAGGGCCAGGGTGGGGCCTGAGGGCAGGGCCAGAGGGCTAGGGCGGGGCTTTGGGCCGGGCCAGAGGACAGGGGCGGGGCTTGAGGGTGGGGCCAGAGGTGCCAAGCTGCCCGCCTAGGCTTGTGGTGTCTTGGAGGTGTGGAGTATAATGGGTTAACTGAATTTTGTGCTGTAACTATGGAAAACTATTATGTTCCCTCATGCTTCCGGTTATCTACTTTAAAAAATGTGCTCTCACCCTCTGTTTAAGGCTGTTTAGTAATGAATAACTGAATAACTGCCTCCCCTCCCTAATCTAATTCAACAGTTAAAAATGTTCTAGGACTGCAAAAAATTCCTAAGGCAGTACGATTACCCCGATCTTGATTGCCTTACGTACACACATCCTAATTCTGCGGCCAAGACTGTTTATTCTGTCAAGTCCCGTAAGATGAAGTGCTTGCTCGCGCAGAACTTCACAGACCCCCACCGAATCTTATCTGCAGACCAGAATGTGGTTTTTCACTGTAAAAGACCAGCCAAAGCTCGCTTCACTGCTGCTTAGCGCCTCCCTGCAAAGAGGGCGGCTAATCAGTCGCAGGCCCAGCTAATAAATGGCTAATCTGTCGCCAGTCTGGCTAATAAACGGCTTTCTAAATTTTAATCTGTTCTGCTCTCAGTCTCTTATTTAATTCAAACCCGGCACATGGAGCAAGTCATCCTGGACTGGCAGCGCCCCAGCCTCTCCTCTACACCCTGTAGCATGGGGCGGCGGTGTCTGTGATGGAGACCGCCTGAGATTAGGTCTCTGAGGTCTTGCTATGTAATTCGGGCTGTTTTAAGCTATGAAACCACCAGTAACTGAAAGCTAAACCTTTCCTTCCTTCATTTTGAGTGTCCGGTATTTGTCCCCGCAACAAGAGAAGAGTAACTAAGACAGAAGGCTTAATAAGATCCCTCACAAAGAAACTAATTATAACAAAAGAGAAGACCCAACGAGCTGATGGAAATCCTGCTGAATTTCTCACACACCTCACCAAGACATTGGCCACATTCACTGATGCTGATCCCCAGTCTCATGAGGGTATAGTCCTCATCAACTCCTATCTCCTTTCCCAGTCAGCACCAGACACCAGAACAAAACTCCAAGAAGTGCCAGATGGCCCCAAGGCCTCCCAGCAGGACCTCCTTAAGGTGGCATTCTGTGTCTTTAACAGTGGAAAATATCAACAAAATGAAAATAAGAGCTAAAAAAGAGAGCGTATGCCCAATACAAGGCCGACTTTTAAAGCAAGAGCTCTTGGTAGTGATGCTCGGGATACAGCAGGCATCTCAGACATTAACTGTAAGTCCAAGCAGGAACCTGAGCAGGACGTTGCCAACACCTGAGCCCCACATGGACACTGCTTCAAATATGAACAAGATGGGCACTATGCATGAGCATGCCCCAACCTGTGGCCGCTGCTGGGGCCTTGCACCCTCTGCAACCTCAAGGCCCCCTGGAAAGTCAATTACCCCACCCTGCACAGATAGGTAAGTCAGCCAATTCCTCACCCTCACAGGGAAGGATGATTGGATCATGGCTATGTCCACCAGTGGACTAATCCAGTGATGAGCTTGAATGTGAATGTGCTGTTACCGGGGTGGGGGGGAGTTCTAGCTGGAAGAGCAGGGCACTGGGCAGCATGACCCCAAGGGGTGTGGTCTTCTCCCTGGGTCCTCCCTTCTCTCCTTGCACTGCTTCCTGACCACCATGAGGGTGAGCTGCTTTTCTCCACCAAATCCTGCTTCTGCCCCGCAGCCAGCCAGCCATGGACTGACTTCACTGAAACTGTGAGCCAGAGGAAGCCTTTGAGTTTTAGGTGTCAGGTATTTCAGCCAGTTAGAGACTCATGCAGTAGCTCTCTGGAAATTGATTTGTTTGTGTTCTACTGTGCAATTATGGCTGCTAGTGTTGCATCCCCAGAGCTAGTGCCAGGAAGAGTTCTGAATGAAGCTCAATTGGCTAAATGAAGAAGTGTGCGGTAGGTGACCACCTTAATATGGTGTTGGCTCTCTTCCTTCACTAGGGTAGGCAGTGGTGTAGTCAGAGTTCTTGGAGATGTGTGTGATGTGCTCCATTATCGAGTTCTGGGTTCTGGCTGCTAGCAAGTGGTGAGCGCGTGTTCCTTTGATCATAGCTGACCAAGTGGTCAGCTAGATTTGAGATTTTACTTGTGGCTAAAATCTCAGGTTTAGATTTCAAGCACATGGCTATTTTTATTTCAGAAAAATTGTTAGTGTAGTTAGTCTAATTAAATGGCGTTTTCCCTCAAGCAAACACATTACTAGGAGAAATTTCATGCCTTCCTTGTGTAAGAAGGGATTGCCAGGTCTCCACCTCTTCTCCATCTCCATAGAAGATAGAAATGGGGGCACAGAATCAAGCTGCAAGGGATTTATGTCCAACTCAGGGTAACTTACCTGTCTTGGACAGTTCCCCAGGCCCTGGGTTCTGAGAAGGCCCCTCCTCCTGCCTGGAGGAGCTCCATTTTTGCCCCGTCCAGATGTGTTGAGTCTGCTAAAGCGTCTGTTCCCCCCGATGTGCAGACCACTGACCAGCATAAAACAAGCCTGCTCAGTCCAAATCCAGGGAAGCTGTATGAGCCCAAATAGGGCTCTTCAGAGGATTTGTTTCCAGCATGAATGAAGAATGAAGTAGCTGAGTTAGAACTGACTAAGTCATGACATGGCAAATGGCTGTTGCCACTGCTTACTGCTGCAGCATAAAGGACCTCCAGATTCGTGGGCAGAAAGCGACGGCTGTTGCATTATCCGCTGTACGTCTCTGGGCCAGCAGCTCCAGCAGCTCTGGCCAGCTGGGTGTCCTGTCCTCCCGCGGCTGGAGAGCTCCAGGCTCCGTGAGAGGCAGAGCCTTTCGAGTGTGAGCTCATTCAGTGCACATAGACATCTTGTGAAGTACATTTTGTTATTGTCTCCACTTTACAGATAAAGAAAACGAGGCTCACAGAGCCAGTAAGAGACAAGATGATGGGCCTAAGTTTAGCTGTTGGCGGCTGTCCTTCGAATTTAGGCAGGTTGGCTCCAGGGACTGAGCTTTTAACCACGGCTCGTGCTGCCACCTGATGGTCAGAGGCTGTAAACGCAGAGAGAGGAGAGAACACCTGTCACAGCTGGTGGCGGCTGCAGTGCTAGAGGGCGCTGCGACACTTCCCAGCTACGGCCCCGTCAGCCCCCTGCCACCAAGGGCTGTTGGCCCAACAGTCAGCCCTTTGGAATCAGCGCACATCTATTTACACGGGTCTAAGGGGTTTGGTCTTTCGGGATCAGGGCCCGAGCTTGGGGCCTCTCCCTGTGCTGCATCCCATCCTCCGCCGGCTTTTGGGGAGGAGGAGAGGACAAGTACTCGCCAAGAAGGCTGGCCTGTGCGCACACGCAGGGGCCGCACAGTGGCCGCCTGGCCACGGCTGGGGCGTGGTCAGCTCAGGGCGTCCCTAGCCTCTGCACAATGGGTCTGTAGGGTGCCAGGAGCTGAGCCTTGCATTCCAAGTCCAGGTAAGATCACCACTTTATTTCCTGAAAGAATAAAAGTTGGATGAAGTTAGAGGCTCAATGGAGCAGATTTCCTTCAAGCAGGCTTTCCGCTTGCTGCTTGAGTAAGCACCAGGCTTGCTCCTTTATCCGCTTCTGCTTCGCAGGTGCCGAGAGGAGGGACCATTGGGCTTCTCACAGCTGCAGCGTTGCCCACTGGCAGCCCAGAAGTACAACACTCTTGCAGTCAGTACCTGCAACAGAGGACCAGAGGACAACTGAAACCCTGGGCCAGCTGCAAAATGTCTCTAGAGTTATTTCACCGCAAGGGGCACCTGCGAATAGGAAACTGCTTCACATCCAAGAGGAGAAAGGACTTCTTACTTGAACCCCAGGCGGCATAGGTTAGGAGACCGGGTGCTGGTCGCCTGTCAGGCATCTTCTCAGAGTAGAGACGCCCCCGGGTGTCTGAACCTCTACCTTCTCCTCCATAGCCAACCAGCTTCTACCCTCTGTTCTTTCTTTTATTAGCTGTCTCAGCCTCTGCCAGGCGGAGGGCAGCTGTCCCTGGAGAGCGGAGGAGGGCGACCCTTTGCCAGAATGCCTGCAGCCCCGAGCCTGTCTGGAAGCTTTTGTTACAGCATCTGTCCAGGGTGAGAAGTGTCCTATCCTCACCCCTAAAATTCCGTTGTCTTAATTGGTAGAAAGTGATCTCTTTCCCTTAGTTAATAAAACCACGCTGATTGCCATTGCCAAGCACGGACCACTTGTGTTCTGTGATTTTTTAATTTTTTTTTTTTTATTTTTTTTTTTTTTTTTTTTTTTTTTTTTTTTTTTTTTTTTTTTTTTTT
>NDGN011514479.1:1379-11542 GCA_002564285.1 Tympanoctomys barrerae
AGAGAGAGAGAGAGAGAGAGAGAGAGAGAGGAAACTTAAAAAAATAGGTACAAGATAGTGATTGGGGCTCAAATTCAAGTACAGACATGGACCTAGACCTAGGGTCTACCACTGAAGAGCTATTTAGCTTGAGCATTTATGTAGCTTTTAGCTGTAAAATTAGGACAATAACTGTGCCAAATAAGTGTAATTTGCTGGTTAAACAAACATATTGGCCCACTATGGAATCCTAATAACATCTAGTTCTTATCACTTATATTCACCACAGGATGCTGGTAGATATAAAGAAGAGATAATTTGAAAAACGATCATGTTTAGTTCCATAGAACAGCATGGCTTCAGCCTTGCGATGCTTTGTTTGAGAATGCCATGGCCATTTTCAAGACCCCACCTGTGATAATGAATGTGCTTCTCTTCCTTGTGCTCTTTGCTGCACCCTCAGATGGATGCTTCTTTATTTCAGAAATAGGCCTCTGGCGTGATATTGCGGGATGACTCTGCAGTGAGAAGCCCTAGCCTGGAAACCCCAGGTAATCTCTGGTGTCTCAGCAAAGAACACGTTGAAAGTTGATCTGGTCATTTGCATTCTTGGAACCTCTCCCAGCACTGACAGTCCACTGTTTGTCTCCTCATCCATAAATACCTTTCAGTAGAAAACTGAACTTGTGTGCTAGTCAAGTGAGTTCTCTGGCATTTGCAGACTAACCATGCATGTGACAAATGAAATTCTTCAGCACAATGCCAAACACCTACTTAGAAGCATTTCGTGTCTATTTGTTTTGGCCTCATGCATAGGTTCCTAGCCCCTTTAAAACCTCTTGTTGAGACATTTAAAAAGGATATGTATTAATGATTAAAAGACAAAGCTTTTTGGACCTGTAGGCTATTTATTTATTTATTTATTTGGTACAGGGTCTCATTATGCAGCTCAGACTTATAGTGATCCTCCTGTCTCAACCTTGCCCGTGCTGGGGTTATAGGCATGCACCACTTTACCTGGTTTTGGTGGCCGGCATTGCATGTGGTACAGGGGATCAAACCCAGGTCTTTGCTCTTGCCAGGCAGGAGCTTAGACTGCCAGGCTATTTCCCCGGTTTATGCTATATTTTCAATAAGATATTCTTTTCTCACCTTATTTTTTCAAACTCTTAGAAATTAAACATAATGACAAATAATTATTGCTTAATTTATACTATGAAAAGACATTTTTTCATTTCTTTATTTATTTATTCTGTTTGGTATACAATTAGTCACCTGCATACCTGTTTTCTAGCACTTCATTAATTTAAACACTTGTTTGCATACGATTTTAGATTGTCATCCGTAACTAGACTAAAATTCTACAGAAAGTGACTTTGTTCATGTTGGTTTTTATCTCCAGAAAACACAGTAGCACCTGGCACACAGCATGCAGTCAATAAATATCGTCCATTTCAATATTTGTAGTCCCTTGTGCTGAGGATACAAAGGTGAATACAAATAGCACCAATCCTCAAGGTATGCATAGTGTAGTGAAAAAACATGATCAGTGTTCTGATGGACACTCCACAGGGGTTACAAGAACATGGAAGAGGGGCACAGAATAGAAAGAAGAGCCAGGTATAGGCTTAAGAGGAGATAAGCTAAGTATCTATTGCAAATTGAGCTATGTCAGTTTAGTCATACACATTTTTGGTTTCTTTTTAAGCAGATACGTATGTAATTACTTCAAAATCTGGCTATCTAGGCTTAGCCATTGTCTCTTCCCCTAAAATAAAGCTTGTTATCAGGTTATGCAATAAAGTAAGCTGCAATTCAATTTAACCACAATCTATTCAATAGGGTGTCTTTTATTGAAACACTCACAAAATATCCATACGAACATATAGTCAAATCAGTGACACTGAAATCTTCATTTCAGAAGATAAGACAATCTACCTAAAGCAGAATTGTAAGCCTTTTTGTCTGCATCAATGTGCAATTCAGTAAAAACCAACATAAAGGAATAATTACAGAGGGGACTGTTACATAGGAGGTCTAGAGCACATTGCCTAAGAAGATGGCCTTCACACTTAGTTGGATATTTTCAGACTGTTCTGGCCAGAGCAAAGAGTGGATCTAAATTATTTTGCAAATTCACTTATAATTTTTGTTTTTTGGTGGTACCAGGGATTGAACTCAGGACCTTGCACTTTCCAGGCAAACACTTATTCCATTGAGTTATCTCCCCAGCCTCACTTATAATTAATAACCTTAATTTTATCACTGAGAGCTCCTGTCAAATAACCATTATGGTGATAAGTCACGAGATCTTCCTGACATTCCATATGCTGTGGTAGTGTTACTTATGGATCGAGATACAACTAATGGTGTACTAGTCATGGCTTCCCGAGGGACAGTGCTGCTGGCCCCCCGTGACTACCCTTTTGTTTTATTTTGTTTTACTTTACCGCACTGCACATTGAACCCAACAGGATTTTACCAAATTAGGGAATTTCTCAGGCTGTACTTAAACATGCTGTCTTCCAATCTCCATGAATGCTAGGATCACAGGCATGTGGCACCAGGCCCCATTTGGACTATTATTTTGACTATGGTATATTAGTGTATCCTTCTGCCCCTAAAAGCACAAATTAATTGAACCAAAAAATATTGCTTTGATGAACTGTGAATTAATGAAGTGAATTGATCATATTATAATGATCTTTCAAATTTTGATGGTAAATAAAAAGGAGTAGGAGCTCCCTGGCATGGATGAAGATAGCGCCTCTAGGCAGAAGGGACACTGGGAGTGCCTAGAGTCACCCAGGCCTGCTCCCATTGTGGAGGCTTTGTGTCTGTTTATCTCTCTGCCAGGCATGCTCTTTATTGTCCTTTGGGGACTTGTCACTTTTCACATTCACGTGAGCTCTTTTCTGGTTTGGGGATCAGGGTCCTGACTGCTTTCAGGAATGAATTTGGGAGTACTGACTTCCTTTTAATTTCATTGAAGAGTTTGAGAAGTAGTGATATTATTTCTCCTCTAAATTTCTTGTAGAATTAAGCACTCTATTAGGGCTTGGGCTTTACTTTGTCAATGGGTCTTTAATTACATTTTAATGTTATTGATATTGTTTTTTAGAACTTGTATAGGTTCTTGGTTCAACTTTGGTAATTCATACGTATCTAGGACTCTGTCTATTTCTTCTGTGTTTTCCATCTTATTAGAGTATAGCTGCTCTAGGTAGGCATCAATGATATTCTAGATTTCTGCAGGATATATTGTGATTTTACCCTTTTTATTCCTAATTGCTTGAATTTGAGTCTTTTCTTTGTTCTTTTTAAGGTTGGTACGAGTTTATCAATTTTAGTTAACCTTTTCAAAAAACAACTCTTGGGGCCCCGGGAGATGGCTCAGTACAATCAGTGCTTCCCTGGCAAGCACAAGGGCCTGAGTTCAATCCCCAGATCCATAAGAAAAGAAAGAAAGAAAGAAAAAAGAAGCAACTCTTCATTTTATTGAATCTTTGTATTGCTTTCTTGGTACCAACTGCATTAATTTCTTTAATTTCCTTTCTTACATATGCTTTGGGTTTAATTTGTTCTTTTTTTCCTACAAGTTTGAGATTCAACATTAAGTTGTTTATTTGAGCTCATTTCATTTTCCTCTGAGAATTCGCCACTACAATTTTCCTCATAGGACTGCTTTCACTGTGTCCCGTAGGTTCTGGTGTGTTGCACTGGCATTATTTTTTAATTGTTCAACTGTTTAATTTCTTCTTTAATTCCCTCTGTGACACTTTGGTTTTCCAGGAAGTTGTTTAATTCTCAAGTGTTTATACAGTTTTTGTGGTTACTTTTGCTATTGATGTCCACTTTTACTGCACTACAGTCAGATAACATACCTAGGATAATTTCAATTTTTTTGCATTTATCTATGTATGTTCTAATGGCTAGCATATGATCTATTTTAAAGAACATCCTATATACAGCTGAGATGAATGCATATTCTGATGTGGTGAAATAGAACACCTTGTAGATATGTATTAAGTCCATTTGTTCTCAGGTTTGATTTAGTTCTGATATTTCTCTGTTGATTCTTTTGTCTCATCAATCTATCTCATTGTGAGAGTGGGATATTAAGTTCCCCCACTACAATTGTGTTACTGTTTATTTGATTCTTCATGTCTATTTATATTTGTTTTAAGCAGTCGAGTACATCATTATTTGGTGTATATATATTTATGATTGTTATTTCTTCTTCTGTAAGTCCTCCTTTATATATACAGTGTCCTTCTTTTGAAGACTGATCTTTTGATTAGTGTTGGTTTGAAATCCATATTATCTGCAGAAAGAATAACTACCCTGTATTGGATTGCTAACTGGTGGTCAACTAGTTATACCCAGTTGAACTGAAACAGCATGGTGCTGAGTGTGGGAGGCCCACCTGAGGATTGCTACCAGTAGCCTAAGAGGCAGAACTGGAGAAATTGTTGAGAGGTTATTAAGGAAGCTATTCAGAGAAACTGTTGGAGCTGTTGGAACCTGTTGGTTCTCTTGGGCTATCCTTCTAGACTAATTGTCATGCTGGCTTTCCTGATGAACTTGGCTATTCTTGTTGGAGGGGGAGCTTGCTGTTGCTGAGGATGGCCACAGCTCATATTTGGGGTGCTCTGATCCTCATCTTGAGCATCATTTCCTGGCTCCAAAGGGAAAGATGGTGCACTATTCAGTCTCCTGGAAAAGCTGTCATGTTGGCTTTCCTAATGGGAACTCAGCCTTCCTCACCTCTGGAGGATCTCAGGACATTACTCTTGCTGAGGATGGCTGCTGTACTATGGGAGAAGCTGTGGTTTTTACCTTGAGAATTGCTTCCTGGCTCCAGTTCAGATCTCTCAGCCTGCTATCATGGATCCTTCATCCTGCTGTCACAGACTTTCTAGCTTCCACCACTGACCTCTGTTCCTTTCCAGTGAAGATCCATGAATCAAGCCTGCATGAGACATTATCATAGACTCTAGGCCTCCATTCAACTTGTGGGAGGCATTTTTATGGGCTCTAGGTCTTCAGCTGGACTCCTACAGGACATTCTTGTTGGATTCAGGCCCTCAGCTAGATTCTTTGGTGTTTAGCATATGTACAGATTTCCTATACTCTGTGTATAACATTCTTTGGGTGATTCATTATAAAATAATCTTATAAAATGTGTCTCCTGTATTATTCCCTTGCAAAACCCCAAGCCACTACATTTTTTAAAATCTTATCACTTGGAGTATTCCATTCTATGACTTTTAGTCAATGAATTTCCTTTTGCACTAAATGTAGTTCTTGAATACAATGTGTTTTTGGCTTTTGTTTCTCCATGCTTCTGCTAGTATGACTGTGTTGAGATCATATATGTTGATAATTATAGCAGATATATATTGGTTTATCTTTCTCATATTATTTTACTCCTGCTGGTTTCCTGTCTTTCTCTTTTAATTGCTCACCCTGCCTGGTTGCTTCTTTCTATTTGTGTTCTTGTATGTATAGTCAAGGTTTCACTAGGGGAACAGATATAATACAAGAAACAGCTATAACACAAGATGTACAAATGTATAAGAAATTATAAGATTGTCTTATGATGGTAAGCTTCAGAGTCAGATGAGGAAGGAGTCAGATGGGTATGTAGAGGGTGACTGCACATCAAAGACTGAAGGATTTAGTCCCAAGGTTTGAAACTCACTGCAGTGATTTTGTGTAAGTCTGTATCAGTCAGCCATTGGGTCTGTAATGGAATGATGAAGAATCTGCCATGGAAGGCTGAAGAGTCTGTGACAGAAGCTGAAAAGTCTGTAACAGAAAGCTGAAGGTTACAAGCCAGAGGCTGAAGAGTGAGTGGTAGAAGCCAGGAGATGAAGTCCAAGCTGGCTGTGAAGACAGAAGTTCCTCTGAGGAAGTGAAACACTGAATCCTTTCCCAGCCCCTTTGTATACCTCTTTTTGTATATGGGGGTGGAGCCCCTACAGCCCAGAGTGTGGAACTCTAGAAGTGATCCAGCCAAGTTGACACAATGCATTGACCACTACATTGTGCTTGCAGTCTTTGTTTTGTCTTTCTAATATGTCCTTCAGAGCATTCTGAAGAGCTGGTTTGGTGTTCATGTAATTCTTCAGTTATTCTTCATCATGGAATTATCTTATTTCTCCATAGGTTTTAAAAGATAATTTTGCAAAGTATATCAAGCTGGGTTGGAAGTTGTTTTCTTTTAGGGATAAAATACCTGTTTCTTTTTTGTAACTGCTTTTCATACTGTTCTTGTGCTGAACTTCTAGAGTCTTGATTATTACATGCCTTGGTATAGAATTATTTTAGTCATGGCTGTTTGGAGTTCTATATGCCTTATTTACTTGTATGTCAAATTCTTTACACACATTTGGGAATTTTTCTGCCATTATTTCTGTGAGAAGGTTTTTATAGCATTTTCAACATCTCCAGTTTTCTCATTGGATTCAATCAATTTTTGTTCTTTGTTTCATTTTTCAGCTGTTGGATTGATTTTCCATGGTGTTTTGCTATTTTTAAGACACCTTTCTTTCCGTGGTAGCTAGCCAAAATGCTGCCTTCTAGATCTTATATTCTATCCCCACCTTCATTCAATTTGTTGTGTATACTTTCAGTGGAGGTTCAATTTCTGTTTGGATCTGTTTCATGGGCGATTTTCTAATTTTTCTCTGCTTTTGTATTTTTAAAAATCTTTTGGCTTTTCACTTTGATTGGCATTTCTTTTTGTACATGAGCAATTTCTTTTTCTATAACCCCTTCATTTCTATTTTTATCATTTCACAAAGTTCTAGTACTTGGCTTCCAATTTCTTCTATCTCACTGTGCTCTGGACTTTTCCTTGGTGGGCTAAGCATCTGGGTTCTTTTTGCTTTTCTGAAATCATTTTCTATTTTCTATTTTATTTTGTATTCTGTGTTGACACTTGCCAGTTTCTTATGGTAGATAGCTTTGTCACTGATCTCAAGGCTTCCTTAGGAAATGTCTGGTCCTCAGGGATGTCTTCTATATGTTGGTGGTTCTTGGTCTTTATGTCTGTCCCAAGAACCTACCTTTCCAATTTATTGAGGATGAGAATTTGCTATCTATATAGCTTAGCATCAAGTCCTTCAGCACTGGACTATGGTGATGACCCCATGCAACCACAGTGTTGTCATACAAGAGAGAATAAATAATTAAAACATGTATGACACCCTGGATAAAGTAGCATAGTTAGTAAAAATAACAACATCAAGTACAGCCTAGCTACTGACAAGCTATGGTAACTAGTAGCCTGATACCTTCAACCATAGGGACAAGATCTACAGTTATATAATAAAATCCAACATATATCAGGAATATGTATGCAATGATTTTCTCCTAAGTGGAGTGAGTTTACCCTGGTGCAGGGGAAGGGATGTTAAGTGAGACTGTGGTAAGATAGAGAAGTAAGTGAGGTCAAATATAGTGGAAACAAGGCTAGAGTACAAAGGATGATCATCCACATTTTGGGAAACTGGAGAACACAGGAGAGGTAGAACGAAAGAGAAAGTAAAAGAATATTGAAATGAAACAGGAAGAGAATAGAAAATGTTCATTCACATGAAAAATATCATAAAATCTAAAGAGATAGCTGAGGGAAGAGATAAGTAAAAGAAAACAAAAAGAAAGGTAAGAAAACAAACAAATAAAGCAAAAAACTCACAATAACAAAGCAAAACCCAACCAGACAGAAAAAGTAATTTCAACCAGACAAATGAAGACAAATAAAATAAAAATAAAAATAGTAAAATCATTCTGGCATCCTTCTGGTGTCCAAGTCAGATCCCAGAAATACACTGTATTCCAGCCAAGTTTGCAGTGGGATTTGTGTGGTGTATATGGTTAATCTTGACTACTCAATGTGGGGATGACCAGGACTGGACTTCTGTTACTGGAATTCTCCAGGATCTCTTTGCTATAAAACGGTGGCCCCAGCCAACTGCATCTGTCCTGTGTGTCTGTGTGCTGGGGTACAGTGCTGGTTCCTCTAACTTACCAACTCT
The DNA here is from genome assembly GCA_002564285.1 of Tympanoctomys barrerae. Classification (NCBI taxonomy): domain Eukaryota; kingdom Metazoa; phylum Chordata; class Mammalia; order Rodentia; family Octodontidae; genus Tympanoctomys; species Tympanoctomys barrerae. The sequence goes on from NDGN011514479.1 coordinate 9,404, forward strand.
GACTCATAGTCTCACTGCTGCTTCAGACTTTTCCACCCTACTGGCCCCTCCTGAAAGATTTTTCTTTCTTCTGAGAGTGGTAAGGGAAGACCAGGAAGTCACTCATGTTTTTATGATCATAAGGATAATTTTTAGTTTAACCACTGGGTAGTGCCTTATCATTCATTAGACATTAACCAAAGAAACCATAGAGGAGGTTTACACCTAGAGGAGGAGTTACACCTAGAAAGGAGCTCTAGGTGGAGGAGTTACACCTAGAAAAGGTCAATATCCTGCAGCCTGTGCCCCAGCTCATCACTCAGAAAGATCTTAGAAAGACATCTGTTTCCAATAGCATGAAAACTGGGAGCTGCCTGCAGAGCAGACAAACTCTGAGTATGTGGTCCCTACTTGTCACAGTCTTCAAGTTGATAGTAATTCAAGAGCTGTGTTCATAATAAAAACCTTGAGGAAACTTCTAATATCTCACATAGACCCCAATGGGCCTATCTTACAAACTCAATAAGCTTTCATTGGATCAGTGAAAAAAATATGTAAATAAATACAGACAGTCTCTCTTGCTCATTTTGCAACAGCCAGAGCATGGCCCAGATGCAGCAAGGACCTGCCCAAAGCTACATCAGCAGAGCTACAATGGACATAGACTGAGTGTTATCTTCTTACCAAACTGAAGTGTTTTTCTCCATCTTACAAACAACTTGGATACAAATTTTGAAACACACAATTTCTTTTTTCCTTTTGTAGGTACCAGGAATCAAACTCAGGACCTCTAGCTTGCCAGACAGGTGCTGCACCACTGAGCTAAGTCCTAGGCCCCTGAAACCCAATTGCAAAACCTTAATTTATTCATTTCCTAATGATATTTGCCACTGTGAAGATTAATTTTATGTGTCAAATTTGCAAAACTATGGTGCCCCATTGTTTGACCCAACATCCATCTAGATACTACTATGAAAGTCTTATTTATTAAGACTTAATTAAGTTACATCACTAATTTTAGCGAAGCTGTGAATGAGATTTGTCCACTCAGTTAAGGCCTAAAGAGAAAAGCCAAAGGTGCACTCAGGAGGAAGGAACACTATCTCTGGATGGGGTTCAGACTTAAAATTACAAATCAGCTCTTGCTGAAACTTGCAGGTTTCCGGCTTGCTCACTCTTGGAGACCTGACACTTTTTATATTCATGTGAGTCAATTTCTTTTCTTTTTTTTTTTTTAAAGACAGTCTATTTCTCTTTCACCTTTTCCCTCTCTCTCCCTGTCTCTTTGTCATACACACATGCATACATGCATAAACACATCCTAATGATGTTTGTCTGAAAAACTCTAACACATATAGCCCCTAATATGTTTACAGAACAGAATTTAAAAGTGATTTGTCCTTTAATGGTTTCTTTTTATTTTTTTTCCTATTATTTTGTTATTGCTATTATTTTGTTGTTATCTGACCTCTACTCAGAGGACAAAGTGGCACTGAAAGGGGGAGATGCATACAACTCTACTGTGGGCTTCCACCTCCCTGGGCACTGATGAAGGACTGGGGGGGCACCCTCCCTCTAAACTAGTATTCCACCCCCTTTAAGAGTGATGGGACAGATGCTGTGGACAATAGTGGGACTGGCTGCAGCAATCATCTTCATGAATTCTGATGTGGGGAAGGGACCATGAACTTGCTTTATCTCAGGGCAGATTTCTATGAATTAGTTGCACCCAGTTGGACATGGTTATAGAGTGAAATCAGCCATCCAGTTGCTTGGGCTGGTGGCCTTAGAGCTCAGATCCTTTATACTTGTGTAATTATCCTCTCTGTGCAAAATCTATTCACTCATCTTTTAAGTGGACTCTCAACACTCGTTCCTTTTTTCCATAATTTTATTGAGAAAGAAATAGCAATGAGACAGTATCAAATCAAGTTGGTAGGACAGTTTCAATAATTAACACATTGCATACATTCTTTTCTTTTCTTCAATATATTTTCTTTTTTATTCATTTTAATGAGAAAAATAGCAAAGAAAGAGTTTCAAAACAGGTTAGTAGGGACAGTTACAATAATCAATACATTTCATATTGTAGTCTTTATAGTAGTTATTCAGAGGACAAGAAGCAGACATGATATCTTATCTAAACAATATTAGTACAAA
>NDGN011514480.1:9706-20204 GCA_002564285.1 Tympanoctomys barrerae
TCTCTCTCTCTCTCTCTCTCTCGCTCTCGCTCTCGCTCTCGCTCTCGCTCTCGCTCTCTCTCTGAATATATTTCACTTTCCCAAATTGTGTTAGAAGAACAGAAAGATGTTTTTCACACTAGGCCTTTGCTAAAAGCATTGATTTTGCCTCACCCTACCCCTCTTACTGAGGAAAATATTTTGTGTCTCTCGTTTTTCTTCAACATTCTCAAGTGGAATCTTACAAAAAGCCAAGAATATGAAATTATCAAATATATTTTGTCAAATTCATTGCTATCAGTGAACCAATTTGGGATTCAGAATACATCTATCATAAAGGGCTTGTTGGCAAATATATCTTATTGCTAATCAACACAGGAAAACACACTGTGTGGGGAAATAAATGAAATTATGGTGTGCTTGTTCTAAGAGGGTGAAAGGAGATAACTATCTCAGGACAGTTTAGAGGAATCCTTGTTCTTAGAGAAAAAACCTAAATTAGGTGACTCTTTCGGTCCCTTTTACTTGATGCAAAAATAGATACTATGAGATTATCAATTAATTTTAAATTTGTCTCCTTTATTTTTCTTTTTGTTTTCTTAACCTGTAACACGTTCAACACTACCCATACTGAGCTGACATTGCTTCAGGCTATGGGTATAGTTGGATAAAGGAGATAAGTACTGAGCTGGAAACTACAAGTCTTAGCTATTTATTCTGCAAACCCTTGCTGAAAGAAGGCAAATATACTTTATTTAAGAAAAAATTATATTGTCTAAGTTCTTTTTAGCTTATGTATTTGGTATATGGTCTCACTATGCAGCTCAGATTTTGTAGTGCTCCTCCTGTTTCAGCCTCGTCAGCACTGGGGTTACAGATGTGCACCACCATTACAGGTTTTGGTGGCAGCTGGGAAAGCCCCAGATTGGGTTGGCATGGTATGCAGTAGCAGTGATTGAACCCAGGTCCTTGTGCTTTCCAGGCAGATGCTTAGAGCACTGAGCTATCTCCCCAACCCTACTATCTAAGTTTTTTAGGGGATTTATAAGTACAAAAATATTGGGTATGCTGTAATTGAGGCTTCATTTGAATTTGAAATCTATGTCATGTATTTCGAAGAGGTAGACCACTCTTATTCATCAGAATATTAGAAGAAAGATGAAATTTAGTGATCCATGTTCTTCTTAATAGAGACATGGTAACAATGGCACCCTCAAGACACAGTTGATAGGAGTAGCTTGACTTACTAGTTTAACAAATGATTCAGAATAATATTAAATGAGAAATTTCTGTTTGCAGAGTCATATTAAACCAGTGAATATATTTAATGATGAACCTACACGAAGTCTTTTCATTTGATAAATAGTTTTTAACAGCCAACTCGTGACAAACATTGTGAGGGATGTAAACTGCTCAACCTTCATGGGGGTTATATTTTACTTACTTTCTAAGCTTTTACTTTAGAAGCTGTAAGGTTAAGTAGAAAGTATTGCCTACCTCTCCTGAGGAATAGGTAAAATATTAAGCTTCAGTGTGTAAAGTGTTTACTTATAGCTCGAGGGAGGAGGAAGAAAGTCATGTTGCCATGAAGGTGGGACTATTTCTGTGTGATGTCCTGACCTCCAGTCCACATGATAAAGCACGAGAACTCAGCGCTTTCCAGGTGACAGTGGCATGGGAAAATGCAGGGAAGAAGCAGTGGGCATGTGAAATACATCAGAGCAAAAGAAGTTCAGGATTTTTGGTGATTGCTGTTTTCCTGTTAGCATGAAGACTATGTGAGGAAGAAGTACAGAGCAGATCGAGATCAACTTGTAAAAAGCTACGAAATGCTAAGAGAGGGCATTTGGGCTTCATCCTGAAGACTGAGTTCCCAAACTGTTCCTTTCTCAGCAGATATGAAAAATGATTTTTCTTAGTATGTGGAAAATTGTCACAGCAAATTATGTATATGATAATAAAAATGTGCTTAGAAAATCATCAGTGTATAAGTTAATAAGTGACGTTAAAAGAGTAGTCAAGCATCAATTTTAATTCTTTCATGTAAATTATTTTCAAACATCGATGTTGTAATCATTAATGATAGCAAATTACTTTGACACATATCAAAATAGATGACAATACCATAGTAAATTGAAATAACTAGATTAAGGTCTACGAGCCACAGGGTCCATTTATTTCTAACAATAAAATATAATTTTGGGGGGGATACTTTTCAGTTAGTACAGTGTCAGTATTCAGCTTATAGAGAAAATAAAGTAAAGAAAAGCAATGAAAAACTGATAAAATATTTATTTGAGTGATAACAAAAACTTGGACCTAGGAGGCAGGTGTGGAAAAGGAGAGGAGTCTGGAAAGTTTTCAGTTATTACAGGACAGTGACTCTTGTAATATAGTTGAATTAGGTAAGGGAAGGGAGTTGTGGGTGGTGAAAGTCAAAACTGTCACAAATTAAGTATTGCTTCAAATGGGAACTTGAGTGGGAAGATGGTGCGACTAAAATAACAACGGTGTCAAGAAGAGAAATGAGCTTAGAACTAAAGAAAAAAAAGTAATTTTCTTTTGTTGTAAAATAGGCTGGAAGAATTTAAGGGATTCCCAGATGTTCAGTAGACAAATTGGAATAGCATAATCCAATCAATCCTTAGAGAGAGAGGACGAGGAACTGCGATGTGCTACTCAGATGTGGTGAGTGGTAATCAGAGCGATGAGACTGTATGATTCTGCTCTTTTTGTCCCTTATCCTGTGACAATCGTAGGAAATGAAGAATGTATGTTCCCATGTATCTGCCCCCATGTATCTATCAGGAAGGACTTTTTCATAGTATAGAAAATGAGAGAAATTGAAGTGCATGTAGCAGAAAGTCAGTAATAGAATGATGGTGATAAAAGGAGAATAAAAGCACGCAGAAATCAGGTTTCAGAGATGTTTAGGAGTACAATATGCTTCAAGGACAAGAAAGGAATTGGATAGATCTTGACCTTGAGCCCTCCAGGAGGATATGAGTGCTTTCAGATGATATATATTAAGGATATACTGAAGAATAAAAGGAAAGGATAGAGAATAGGAAAATAAAGTCTTCCACCCACTATTTAGGTTCTGCAGCTGTGAAAGGAAAGGAAGAGAAACAGAGGAACAGTTTTTGACTGAGCACAGATCTACTATTTGGCCACACTGATGGTTGTCCTTTCCATCAGAGGTACCCACCTGAAGAGGCCTGAATGCCACCAAAATGTATTCATTGCTAGTATCATCCCCATGCTTACTCTTCATCTGAGAGCAGGAAAGTGTGGCCTTGGTATGCATGTGGTACTGGGCCTGGAGCACATCATCTAGGATGGTCATCAACTACACCTAAGCAGCTCACTTTCATTAATACTCTATTAATGAACATGAATGTGCTTAGTTCCAAAAGGGGAACAAAGTATTACAATTATCCAGGTCAATGGTTGGGTTTGGAGAGCAGGGTATTTCTTGACCACCCGACCACCATGTACTCCTGACTCTGTGAATTTGGGGCACAAAGCAATGGGATGTTACTAATACCCTATCTGTCACCGTGAGCCTTTGATATTTGCTGTTTTCTTGCTCTCTATAGAGAGAGGATACCATAGCTCAGGGAGTTGAGATGAGAATTAACTTACTATCTTATGCACTTTAGTTATAAACTCATTGTTTCCCTTCTGCTATTGAAGCATCTATCGTAATGTTGAAATAAAATTCAATTTTGTTTTCAAAATGAAATACAGATATTTGATTCGCAATTCAGTCCTTTAGTGTTTCATTCCTTTACAATTCATATCGTCTCGCTGCTACTGGCAACTACTACTGCATTTGCCAACTTCTACTTCTATCCATCCTTATCTTGTATTTTCTGTATCCTCTCACTGGCTTATTTATCCTCCTTAGATAAACTGCTATGTCAGAGTATTTGCATTTATACAAAAACTAAAATACATAGAAAATTTTAGAAAAATGTTGAAGTACAAAGGTACTTGCTCATGTAGAGCAGGGATTTTTACAACAAGAAGTATAACATAGTAAAACAGGAATACATAAGTGTGATTTAATAGGCCTGTAAAAATTATAGCCCAAAAAGAAAGAGAATTTAAGTTGTCAATACCATTGTAGTTCCAGTAGTAGACATTAAACTAAAACACCGGAAAGTACTTAGAAAACATAAGTTTAATTTCCTATTGATAAAATAGATTACCAATGTGGTAAAACTCACAGGAAAAAAAATTTTGTTTTAATTTAACTTCTACTAAGTTCATAGGTTATGCTTTAAATTTCTCAGGTAGTTATTGTCTACTATCAAGAAATTATAACACACCGAGAAAATTACAAGCCAAAAGATTGCTTAAAGAAGTTCAGTAGGAGCTGGCGAGATAGCTCAGCAGGCTAAAACACATGCTTAGGCAAGCTTAGCACGTGCAGGGACCACTGGTCCATCCCAGCACCACATGCTGCACCAGCCTCGTCCCTAGGGTGGGCTGAGCCAGCCAAGCTGCATAGTGAGACTCTGTAACAACCAAATACATTAAAAAATAAAAAGACATGTATATATAAAAAGAAGTTCAGAAAAGATGATTGAAGAATGATTGAAGAAATCAAAGAATATTCATATAACTGTAAATAATTTATGCAGTTAGTGCCCTTTCATTTGGAAGTAGATTGATAGATAAGACAAATTAAAGCCATTAAACTATATATTTGTTTAAGTCTTACTGTAGTAAGTGAAAAGTTATTTTTAATATTTCAATGTTTTAATATAAGCAAATCATACTAATACATTTTTACAGGAAAGTTTATAGAAATAATTATTAATTACAGCACTACTTGAAAGGAAAGCATACAAGAAAGGAATGTAACTAATATTTGATAATTATCTACCAGGTTTTAGGTACTGTGATTGGTCATCTTATTGTGTTCTATCATTTAATTTCATTAAAAAATTTAAAAATCTGTTTTATACATGAAAAAGTATGGTCTAGCCTGAGGCCACTGCTGCTTATATATGACAGACTCTAAACTGAAATTCAGTATGACATCAAAAACAATATTTTATTAATCACAATGCCTCGGTTAATGATTTCCAACAGTCAAAGTAAAAACTCTTCCCAGTAAGCAAACTATATTTATGCTTTTTAATCTAAGTTGAAATCATGGGCTTCGGAGATCTGTGTACATCTGCCTTTTGGTGCTTGTCTGAGAGATAAGTTCCAGAACTAAATGGATCTGGCACAAATGAAGTGAAATATATTTTTCATTTGCTATCTTTACTATCTAGAAGTGGACATTTTGACTATCATGTACTGTTTATAATTCTTACACAGTAAATATACATTATTGATGCTGAATATGACACAGAAGTGACTAAGATATAAATCAGGTAGAACTATGAAGCAGAAAGAAAGAATTAAGAAATATTAAAAAAAGAAATCTTTGGGGTGTAATAGGTAAATAAGAGCTAAAGTATTGACACATATGGATGCACAGAGATGTACACGCGCGCACACACACACACACACACACAAACACTCTCATCTCCCTAAAGACAGCACTGTCATTTGACTCCAAATACCTCTTTGAAGTTGTATTGATATTTCAAAAATATTCTCACTGAAATTGCCCAGATTTCTTGATATTTAAAATATTATTTCATCCATACCAACTAACTTATCACTGACAATGATTTTGAGACAAGAGAAAAGTTGAATTGAAAAAAATAGCAAAACAAATCTGTGTTTTCTGTGAAAGCTCTCTTTCTCCGTGCTCTCCTGGCCAAGGCCAGTTATTATCAACCCTTTTTAGCCCAGTTTATAAATTGATGTTGACTGCAGTAATGGAATTTCATAAATAAAAAAAGATGACAGAAAGTACCTGACTACTATAAAATGAATCAATACATTCTGAATTTTGACTTCAGAGTGTATTGTTCAGGGACATATTTTTACCCCATGGAGGGCTATAGGAATTGTGGATCAAATAGGTATTCTCTAATTTGGCTCATTTCTGTTATTGAGTTTTTCTAGCATAAAGTAACAAGCATTTTTACATTCATCATTGGACAAATGATTTTTTTTTTCTTTTACCATCACTCAGAAAGATCTGCCATGGATATACAAATCCCTTGAAAATACGCCAAAATGCTGGGTATTATTTAAATAAAATTTGAAGTCTATAATATTATCAGTTAAGCTATTAATAAATGTGTCTCTCATATGGAGTTTCCCTTTTGATATCTAGCATACCCTTTATGTGACTGTTTCCTTTTATTAGGAAACATAGTTGAATCACTGATTGAATGCCTCATCAGTTTAATTTTGTCATAGGACAACTCTTGACCTTCCCTAAATCTTCACAAAAAATATGGAGGGATCAGATATCATTTGGTTTATACTAACAGGTAATTTTTTCTTGTACAAAATGTTGTCTGGAATAAGGTCAGAATTTTTGTTTTGTGATATATTCTCTGATGCTTCTGTCTGGTTTTAGAAATACTGCTAGGGCTGGGGATATGGCTCAGTGGAATAAGTGCTTCCTAGGCAAGCACAAGGGACTGAGTTGAATCCATGGCTCCACCAAAAAAAAAAAAAAAGTTAGAAATGCTGCTAAATCTCAGGAGCTTGTAGTATGAATGCATGTTCTTGGGCAGAATTAGGAGAATATATTGGTCATAAGTGTCTGTGTCTTCGATTTAGCCATTCTTGTTATGTGCTCATTTCATCCAAACTTCCTGAGCATATTCCTGAATAGCATTAGTTCATTTGAATAATTGCTTCTCTTCATGCTCTCCTTGTGAGATTACCTCTAAGGTGGCTCCCACTCAAAATCCTCTCTGGGACATTCTAGGGACTCGTGCTTGTCATCCATTTGTTCCCAATCACAGAATGTTATGGACTTCTTGAATATGCCATAAGTGTATGGGATGTCACTCCAAACCAGATTGATGTGCCATAGTGTGCACTAGCAGGCCAATGTTCTGTCAGCGTAAGGCACAAGGACAAGTAGCTACTGGGCCTCATAGGAATCCTAGATGACTTAAAGCCATTTACGACAGAAAGGCTATTTGTGCATATGTTGTACTCTCACCTTTATCTCTGTTGTCATATTTATTCATATGTGACACCAGTGTTTCGACAGCTTGTTTGGCCTCCATTCATAGATCAAAAGATCTTATGAATTCTGTTAAAAGAATATCTTTTCTGTGATTTAAAAAAAAAATAATCATTGCCGCCATTTGGTAAAAAAGAGAAGAAATGTCTATCAACAAACTTATAATCCTTTTAAAAGTAAAAACCTGGATTTGTAAGAGGTAAGAGTTCCCCTTTGTTGGTGTTATACCCTAATCAAGTATATTTATTTTCTATAATAAATTATCAGCACATCAAGAATTTAAAGCAACACAAATTTATTGTGTAGTTATGTCAAAAGTCTGATACAAGTCATAATTAGCATAAATGTCAAGATGCTGCCAGGTCTGCCTTTCTTCCTAAAGCTGAAGAATCCCTTTCTTTGCTTTTTCTGACATAAGGCACCATTGCTCCAATTTGGGAGCCAACAATGTAAGCTTAAAACTCTTTAAGTGGTATCACACTGACTTTCCTTTCTGGAGTTAGATGATTTTCTGTGTCTCCATTCTGGCAGTTTTAAGAACACTTAAGGGTACAATGGCCTCAACCAGATAATCCAGAGCAATCTCCTTCTCTCAAGATCTCTAAGGTAAGCTACATATCAAATCCCTTTTGTCATGTAAGGTAATATCTTCACAGGTTGTGTGACATCTTTCAGAGGCCATTGCTTTGCCCACCATAGCAAAAAATGATTTCAACTGGACTCGGGAGCAATCACAAAGTACACTTTCATGAAGATTCCCTTTCTGCCACTGATCATTCATTTTATTACATTAATAATAAAACTGTGGTTGAATATTCACACTATGTGCTTTTAAATACAATGAAATGTCATACAATACAATTGTTGTTGTCTAGTTTCACTTGACACTGTGCTGATGCTTTCCTGTTCCATCAGTTCATGGAACCAGTATCCTACTCATAACAATTGCTCAATAAATATTGTAATGAACTTAATTATAGCTGAGGGTCATGACCTTAATTTCTTTTTTGCTCAAGATGAGAGGGCATTATTTGTTGGCCATAAGAGGAAGGAAAAGTGGGAATTGGATAGATGGAAATATAGGAGGACTCAAGAAATGATTTGTAGAGGTTTCATACAAGCAAAATCATATTTGAACTTCTCCTGTTCTTTTCTTATAATACTAGTATGTTTGTCATGTATGAAAGTTTATGTTGTTAATTCAAAATTTATGTTAAATTCACTGAAAACAATCACTGAAGCACAAAACTTACCTAAGTTATATTGGTGACATTATAATGTACATAATGGCTTGGTTTTGTACAATAAAAATTTCATGCCACTGTGACCTACAGTAAGTAGTTCACAGACCACTTATCTTTTCCAGCATTTTTAGATAGCAGCCTTTTGCACCTGCTCTGAATGGAGGGAGATGTTCAAATGAGGTTGCTTTTCAGATTTTCCCATAAGTGTACCTTTGAGATTGATCAGTGTCTCAGCTACCTTTTCCTCATTGCTGGGACAAAATACCGACAACCAAAATTACAGAAGGAAAGGTTTATTTAGCTCACAGTTATTTGAGGTTTCAGCCCCTACTCAGTTGGCTCCAAGGCAGAGTGGCACATGGTAGAGGACAGCTGTTCATGGGAGCAGAAAGCAGCAAAAAGCAAAGAGAAGGGCAGCAGCTGTGACAGCTAGCAAGCCTCTCCCCCTTCCTTGTATTGTACGCAGGTTACCAACCCCTGGGTGGGTGTCCTACCCATAACTCCTCATCCCCATTGGATCACTAGTTGATCATTAACTCTAGAAGCCAGCCGCAGTGACTGAATGAGGCTTTGGGGGAACAACTAAACAGAAAACATAATAGTTACCTATTTATCACCTGGTCAAGCTCAGTTGGACTTCGCTTTACTTTGGAGGAAAGGAGAATATTTGCAAGGTTTGTTCTCTTTGCTGTGAGTGGAGCAGATGCAGGCATCTGTAGTATTTGCTGCTTCTCAACCCTGCCTTTCAAGGCCTGGTTGCTGGAAAGACCTTGAGCGTATGAATACATGTACATGTAAAACAGGTTGGACATCTTTAAGTTCTCATGAGAAAACCACAGCGGAGGCCGGTCAGATAGCTCAGTGGACTAAAGTGCCTGCTAAAGCAGAGCGCAGCAGCACTCAGTGTTTCATCTCTGGCTTGCCAGGCTGGCCCTGCCCCAAGCTGGGGTATGGTGGTGCATGTAATCCCAGCACTCGGGAAGCTAAAAACAGGAGAATCACTTCGAGTCCAATCTGTGTAGTGAGACCCTGCAGACCCTGTACTAAATACAAACATAAACAACAACAAAAACAAGAACAGAATGGGACCTGCATACACAGGCTTCAACACCTCAGTAAAAGAAAAAAAAGTCAGAATACATGTTCTTACTCTTCTGCTTGGTGTCAAACTAAATAAAAATAAACTAACATGGGGAAACACAAATTGAGACACTGTAGTGGTTCCAAAGAAAGACTATTCAGAATGATTATGAACAGTGAAATCCCTTTTGAAAATTGTTACAAGGCTGAATTTGACTCAGTAAGTCTAGAGTGGAATCAAAGATCCCACATTTCTAAACAAATAAAAAACAAAAAGTGAATGATGCTGTCTTTCAGCTCACAAGAGCAAAAGTTGAGAGGAACAAGTATGCTTCTGCTTTGTACTCCAGTAGGGCCTACAACTTGCAAGGATGTGTGGCGAGCAGGATCTCCCAGACCTTGCCATCACTTCCAGCTTAGCAGGACAAGGATGGTGGGTGTTCCTGTGCATGGGACTGTGCTGTGCTTCTCCCAGGACTTCCTGGGGACAGGATGCCTAATCTGTGATGATACCACTGGACAAAGTAAGTCGCAGCTCATTTCCTGACTCATTAGAGAAATCCTATGTGAATCATTTTCCTGTGACTCAGCCCATCCAACTGTTCTTTAATTTCCAAAATAAAGATTCAGTTACTTATCTCTGGCTTCCCTCAGCAAAGTTGGAATTACTAACAAAGGAACACTGTTAGAAGAGAGTAGGGACAAGCAGAAGCCCCTGCTACTCTGCTCTGCTTCTCTTTCCTCCTTCCCATCCAGTTCTCTTCTGTGCCTGATTTGTCTTTAGCTGTGCTCTCTCCATTTTCTTGGTATTCATCTAATCTGACCATTTGATGTATTATTCAAATGCCCAACTCCTTTTATTACTAATTATATATTAACCAGGTTCTGACTTCATCCTTCTCTCTATTGAATCTTGGTCAGGACATGACACTGACAAAAAAGGATTCCTACAGCTCAGAGGAAATTTTGGTAAATGACAGTTCTCTTTTGGGCCTGTTAGTCTTAATGGAATATTTGATAAGATGGTAATAACCCCTGAGATCCTTTTATAGCAAACCCAGAGGCGATATATATA
>NDGN011514486.1:429-12727 GCA_002564285.1 Tympanoctomys barrerae
TCTTCTTCCTCCTCCTCTCCTTCTTCTCCTCTTTCTCCTCCTCCTCCTCTCCCTTCCCCCTCCCCCTCCTCCTTCCTCTTCCTCTTCCTCTTCCTCTTCTTCTCTTCTTGCATCTGGACATGTAAATATAGATGTGTGTTAGCCAGGTGAACTTTGTAAATGAAAATATCATTTCATCTCATGTATAACATCTGTTAAGCCTGCAGTATGTCCTTTTCTCTGGAATGTTGCACTGTGATCTCCATTTCTGTGGTAACAAAAGTGAGCCTTAAAGAAGTGGAGGAACTTGCTCGGGTCACAGATAAGGACGAGAATGATGGAGCTATCTACACCTATAAACTGAGAGTACAAAACTTCAAAGCCCATGCTCTCTTTTTCTCTCATTTCTCAATTCTTCAGTAAATAACAGCTCTTATCTCTTTGTTCATCAGTGTAGTATAACAATGTTCAGGACCAGTGGAAGGAGTTTATTTGTAAAGTAGAATCTTCCAGACATGGATAAAGCCTGTCAGACCATTCTGTTTTGTAGAAGGACATCCCTTCCTTGGTTTCTACTAGTCTGGACAAGATTGAGTTGGATGTCTGTCTGTTGCCAACTCCTGGCTCCACCACGTGGTGTTCCAGAATGATCCCTAACTCAATGAAGCAATGCGTCAAGCGGTTTGTGTTTGCCTTGCACACTGCAGCCCTAGGAGGAAACTTGGCCGGTTCCCAGTTTATAAAAAGGAAACAAGAGCCATGCTTAATAGAAAAGAGGACTGCCAGCAACTGCAGCCAGGGATTAACCTTTCAAAATAGGATGAGAGGTGCAGGAGGGTGAGTTTGAGGAAGGATGAATCAGAGTGTAAATACAGCTTGAGCCAACGGTCTGATCAACAAACAGACTCTAAACACTTTATAACTTCTAATCACTTCACCAGAGATGGAAAGGAAAATAGCCTTGGATTAATTTTTTCAATGCTTATCTATTGAAGACTGAGGAGGAGTTATCATCCAGCTTTGACAGGTGAGTTGACATGCCTATTGGGATCAATCAAAGTCTCAAGTTAATGAACCTGTTGTTGGGACCCAGCTATTCTCTTGGCCTTAAAACTTCACTCTGCTACAGTACCCTTTTCCCTCATACTGTTGGTGTGGATTCCAAGCAGTGCCTTTGGATAGCATCACTATTTGCATTTCCACTAAAGTCCTGTGTAATGACATGTGCATGTAACAAGTGTGAGCTAGGGAGAGAACAGTGTTGTTCATGATGAGAACTAGAACACAGCTCCTGAGCTACCAGAGCTGGTGAATTAGTGAGGAAAAGCAACCTTGCAAGCATGTATGGGAAACCTTAATTACGGAGGCAGTCATACATTGTGTACAAAACAAGGAAGGAAAATAAAAAGTGAAAGGAGGAAATCTCCTAATTCTCCTACTCCTGAATTCTTGGTCTAGATCAAGGGCTGGGTATTAAATGTGGTTAAAAACAAAAACAAATTTTGCTTCAGCTTATGTGTCTGTGTCAATTGGCTTTTCTGTCGAGGGACGAGTACTTCAGGGAAAGGAATCATGTTAATTTCTGGGAAATGAAGCCCAGTGCACCAATTTTTTGAATAAAAAGAGAAAAAGTGACAAGACAAGATGAAAAGAAAATTGTACAGTAGTATCTTAGAATTCCTTTGCATTTAGTTTTCCAGGCACTGAGATCAGGTGCCCTTTCAGAAAGACAGATTTGTCCCTGTGGCCCGTGTTCAGGTTTAAAGTGAGTCCCTACTATCCTGCCAACATCATGAAAAACTGTTCTTATTACTTGCCCTATGCCCAAATGGCCTCATGGGAGGGGCCCTGGGCAGGGGACTGAGACAGTCCTATCATTCTGAGTTGGACCTCTTTCTTGATAGGGGCTGTTGGGATTTGCTGTGTTACCTTCTCTCAAAGACAGAAAAGGTGGCACTGGGCCTCTAGCTCAGCTGAAGCAGGACCATGAGCAAGGCTTTGGACTGGAAAACACAAAAGGGAAAGAAACATCACAAAATAGGATTATGAGCCAAACCCAGAGTTGACTATAGAGTACCAATGGGCAACTCTCAGTGGACTCCATGCACTATAGGCTGCAATCAGACAGATAGAAGATGAGTGCTCCTGGATGCACCTCAGACAGTGCGTTTCTAAAGGATCCAAGGCCTCATTTCAGTTGTTAGAAGAAAAGCTGTGTGGAGTGAGGAAGAAATGACTTTCTATGGCAGCCTAAGGCTGGTCCCATCCAAAGTGTTTTCTTCTAAGGAAGAGCAGGCTACACTGGTAGACTAGCTGTCCTTCCCACTTGGGTTCTGCTGGCATTTCTGAGATGTTTCAACCATTCCTTCTGTATCTGTTGCCATTGCCACCTTTCCTGAATGTCTGCAGATGAATGATTTTCCATTTTGATCCCCTCATTGTTCTGCCTTCACTAGTAACATACATGGAACTCAGAGGAATTTGGTGTTATTTTATTGGTCTGAAAGTATCTATAGGAGGAATGTGTTTGGTGGAATAGGAATGGCCAGTCTTTATGCCCTGGCAGAAACACTGATTTAATGACACGTGCACCAAAATATTTTCAGGAGAATCCTGAAATCTAGTGAAGTGGTTTCAGTACCTCAGGTAAGCAAAAAGCCAAAAATAGCCACATTGAAATGGGTAGAAAGAGCAATCTCAGTTTACCTGCACCAACCCCTCCACCAAGTTGACACAATGCGCACTAGAAAAGAACACGTAGGCTCACAAATTCTCCCTTGGGGGTGAGCAAAGAATGAAGGTGTCTTCCACATTTTGGCTCTGTGCAGGGCACCTGAGGGATTCCTTTCTGCCTTGACTCATTCACAGTTCTGACAACACAGGCATCATCTGGACCCACGTAGGCTGCTGATGACAAAGAAAAATGAGAGCAGCAAGCAACATATCTTGGTGCAAGCAGGAGAAAGTATACAACTCGATACTTCTCCATTAGGAGGGAGAGGAAGGAAGGAGCATGCATCAAGTGTTCTGATGCTTTGGAGGAGGACTGATTCTGTCTTCCCTGATGGGGGTTCTGTAAATGTGGGTTTCAAAACGAAAGAACTTATAATACCTTAGGAAACAGCACAGGGACCAAAAGAGGGGTCCTGAAAAAAAATGGCAAACTTTGAAAAATTTCACTAACAGGCTGGCAAGCTGCAGTCTTATTAGTAGGTTTTAGGACCCCCATTGATTGGTGAGAATCTTATCTTGTAGGAAGCCAGACTGTGAGAACTGCCCTTTTATTTCCAGTATAGAAATCCAAGTAGGATTATGAGATACATGAACAAGCATGAAATGTGGTCCAAAGAAGGAAACAAAAGTTGCCCAGAAATAAGCATTTAAGAATGAAACATAGGTGAATTACCTCACAAGAAACTATAAATCGTTGTAAAGGCATTTATAAGCTCAACAAAGATGTGTGAATAAAATGAAAATATCAAAAAACTAAATAGAAATGTTGAAACTGAAGAATATAATAACTGAACAGTAAGACTAACAGGGTCAACATCTGACTTCAGGAAACAGAAGAAAGAGTAATGGTTCTCAAAAAGGAGTCACTTGAATTATCTATTTGAACAAGCCAAAAGAGAAAAAAGGAGTGAACAAAGCTTAAAGAATGTAGGGGACAACATTAAGTAGACCGACATACATATAATGAGAGTTCTAGAAGGACGGGGAAAAGGGCAGGAAGCTTATTTAAAGAAATAGTGGTAGAAAATGTTCCAAATCTAGAAAAGGACTTGGACATTCATTGTCAAGAAGCTAAACAGACTCCCAGCTGAGATGCAATGAAAGAAATCCACAGAGACACATTATAATCAAATTGTCAAAAGGCAGAAACAAAGATGGAATTCTGAAAGCAGTAAGAGAAAGTAATTGGTCATGTACAAAGGAAACTCTACAGACTATTCTTAGATTTCTCAGCAGAAAGCTTAACAGGACAGAAGGGAGTGAGATGAGACATTTGAAGTACCCCAAGAAGAAAAACCTGCCAAGCAAGAAGAATACTATATACAGAAATACTGTCCCTCAGAAATGGAGGGGAAATAAAGATACTTTTTTCCCCCCTTTGGAACTGGGGATTGAACTCAGGCCCTTGCCAAGGAAGTGAGCCATCTCCCTGGCCAATAAGGATACTTTAGATAAACAAATCTGAAGGAATTCATCCATGCTACACTGAATGATGTAGCATTGGAAGCATGTCCTTCAGGTTGAAATGAAAGAATGTTAAACAGCAACAGAAAAGCATATGAAAACATAAAGCTCAATGGTAAAGGTAAGTACATAGACAAATGTAGAACATGGCATAAAGCACTTTTACTCTAGTACAGAATTTAAAAGACAAAATCATAGATAGTTGTAATATCAAACATGTTAACACAGAAAAATATAAAGATATAATTTAGGACATTCATAAATTGTCAAAAGTATAAAAATATAGACTACATGCAATTAAAGCTAAACTATAATCAGATTAAAGCAGATTGTTATAGTATTAAGATGCTTTATGTAAACTCTGTTAGCCACAGACACCCATACAAAAAACACAGCAAGAAGAGAGTCACTAGAAGTTACCCCAAAAGTGACTTACTTCTGTAAAAGGTGAACTGCACAACAGACAGCAATTACCCAGTGACAACGTTATATCCTTTACTATCAAGGGCTTAACTACAAACAAGCTCAGCTCCCTGGTCCAAAGATATGGAGTGTTTGAATGGATAAACAGGCAAAATCCAATTATGTCTCCCATTAGAGACATACTTTAGCTTTTAGAACACAAATAGGCTGAAAATAAGAAGATAGAAAAGACTCTATGAAAATGGCAACCTAAAAAATGTAATCGTGGCAATCCTTATATTTCATTCAAAAAGTGTTAAATGAATAAGAAAAAACAGAATAATTCATCAGGAAAAAGTAAGAGTATAAATGTACACTTGTCCAACACCACAACACCCACCAACGCAGAGTCTAAAACTAAGTGTTAGCACCCATGAGTTCTACAGAATTAATTCCAATTCTTCTCAGACTGTCTCAAACAACCAAAGAGAAGGTTATACATCTATACTCATTTTGTGAGTCTAGAAGTATGTTGATAGAAAGTTCAGAAAAGTACACAATGGTGAAAACTAAAGATCAGTATGCCTGATGAACATACACTGAAAAATCATCAACAAAATAGTAACCTGAATTTGAGGGCATGTTAAAAGCACACACATCAATTGGGATTCATCTCTGGCATACAAGGATAGTTCAATCCTTGAAAATCAATCAATGTACACACCATACTCATAGAATGAGTATGATGACAGCAATACAATATCAACAGTGGCAGCGAAGGCACTTAGCAAAATTTAACACCTGTCCATGCTCTTTAACAGCTCAGTGAGCTAGCAATAGGAGAAAATTACCTCAGCCTCCCCAAATCTACATATGAAAATCCCATAGCTGCTTTTGTAATTAACAGTGAAAAATTGAAAGCTTTTCTTATAATATCAGAAATAATACAAGGATGGTGTTTGTTTTATTATTTTTTTTTCACTTTCAGTTTTGGGGATACTTTTATTGAATAAAATTAACTAATTAAAGTATATATATATATATATATATATATATATATATATATATGATGAATAATATGGTGCTCCAAAATACACATGTTGTGATTGCTATAACTAAGGTAATTGACATATCAGTCACCTCATATATTTTTAGAAATTCTTAATTTCTTCTGTTTAGAAATAATTTATATAGTACTTCAAAAATACTCTTTAAAAAGAGAAATGTTGGGCTGGCCAGATAGCTCAGTGGACTAAAGCACCTACTTAGGCAGAGCACAATGGCCAGGATTCAATCCCTGGTTGCGGTGCTAGCCCTACCCCTGGGGCATGCTGAGACATCGATTGAGACAGGGAGTGGTGACTCATGCCCATAGTCCCAGCTTGGGAGGCTGAATGCAGAAGAATCACTATGAGTCTTATCTATGTAGTGAGACCCTGTAGACCCTGTACCAAATACATACATATATACATACATAAATATAAAAACAAAAAGAGAAATGTTTTCAGTGCCTCACTCTCGGAGACATATTAGAATGATTAAGTGACACTATTCTGGGTGATTTCTTGGTATTCCTATGCATTAATGAAGTTTTATAATAAAAATGTTCAATGCCAGTTTTTTGTTTTGTTTTTTAAATCTGCTATTTCACTTAACAGTGAGTAGTGGGAACCTTTCTGCCTCAGTAAATTCATGCCAACAATCATGACTGGCCTGAAGGATCTATCTGTGGCCAATGGGACAAGAAGTAAGGAAAGTGTCTAGGGCAGAAGGAGTGGCAGAGAGTCACGAAGGAGGATGAAAGGCTTCTCCATGAGGTGCAGAGCCTGGTCCAAAAGAGTGGAACAGCAGGGTTTCTGAACTTTGCAAAGGATTAATTCTTCCTTATTCCTTGGAGGACTGTTGGCTAGTGATGAAGTCAGGGTGTTCCTTTTCACCAGCCTGAGGCCAAATCTGCACAAGATGAACTGGCCAGAAGAGAAGGTGGGGAGCACTGTGGAAGAACCAAAGTGGTGCGGCCACCCAGATGGCCCGCCTGTTTCCATAACCGAGTCAGTTGAATCAAATCAGATTTGGCCTTTGGCTCCTTGACTGTTCACCCGAGAGCACTGTGTCCTAATTCTGTATTGTCAGTCACTAAGCGAGACATCGCACACACCAAGGAAAGAGGCTGCTCACTGTTTATCTTGACATTGTTCATTAATTAGTCTTTTTATCCAGGGAACATCTTGTCATACTAGCCCTCTCGATTTATTTTTTCAGTCTGCTTCTTTAGAAAGTCAGAGGCTGACTCGTCCATAGCAGCCTGGTATAATTTTTTCCCAATGCCTACTCGAGGTATTTTCCCTTGTTTTCATTTCTATAGAATGCATTATATATAAATACACTAAACACCATACAGAACTTCCTCCAGGTAGAAAGGGTGAGACTTGCTGTGACATGAGATGAGCTTTCTCTTGCTGCCATATGGAACAAACTCAGTCAATTTCAAGTGAAAGAATGATTTAGTCAAGGATTGGCACATTGGCTCAGTTACCAAAAAGCCATTCTACCCTGCCCGTTACTCACCACACTTTTTTTTTCCACCACACTTCTTAAGCAATATTTTCTAATTATTTTAGCAATAATCTACTCCTTTCCAGTTTATTTTCTATATGACCAGAAAAAATTTTCATAATTTCAACTGATTATCATTTGCTAGAGCTTGCTCTGTTGCCTGGCCTGTGGTCTGGTTTAGTAAATCATCCATGCACATTTGAAAACACTGTGCATTCTGCAGAACTTGAACGAAATATTCTGCATAATTCTGTTAGGTTCAATTTATTAGTTGAGCTATGTAAGTCTTCTAAATCCTTATTAGCTTTGGTTTGGTTGCTAATTAGTAACCAAATCAGTTACTAAAATAAATGTGTTAAAATATGTGACCATAATTACGGACTTGTTTTTTTATTGTTCCACTTAATCCTGGCACCTTAGAGTTTGTATTTGGTAACCCTAATTTTATGTGGTCCATATATTAGATTATAATATTTTCCTTTTTACTTGATCATTTTATCAATGTGAAGTATTCTCTATTACCACTAATACACAATAATAAAATAATTCTCTTTAATAATAAATACTGAAACATTTATAAGTATTAAATCTTTTCTTTTAATCTGTCAAAATGAAAGTTTTCTCTTTATCTCTGGACCTGTTACAGACAAAAATTACAGCTGCTCTCTATTTATACAACCTGCTAAGATATTTTCAGTTATCATAATTATCCTTATATTTGTTTATACTATTCTTTCATTTTTCTTTTATTGGATCTCAATTATTAAAATATGCATATTTGCTTTATTAGAATTCACCTTAACATTTTGCCAACTTCCTAGATAATACAAGGAGATTATAACATTTTAATTCCTCTTAACTATCTGTTATTTGTGCTTTTACTATATATTTCAGTTTTCCATATACTTTAAAACACAGAGAGAGCAGGACATCAAGCTTCTGAACTGGAGCTTTCCTTGCAGTAGTGAGGGAAGAGCGGTGACCACCCGGCACAGAAGCTGCAGCAGGTTTAAAAATGGGTGGTGTTGAGAAAGGTAAGAAAATTTTTGTTCAGAAGTGTGCCCAGTGCCACGCTGTTGAGGAGGGAGGCAAGCACAAGACCAGGCCAATCTCCAGAGGCTCCTTGGATGGAAGACAGGTCAGGCCGCTGGATTCTCTTACACAAATGCCAACAAGAGCAAAGGCATCACCTGGGGAGAGGATACATTGATGGAGTGTTTGGGGAATCCCAAGAAGTACACCCTTGGAACAAAAATGATCTTTGCTGGCATCAAGAAGAAGGGAGAAGGGCAGACTTAATAGCTTACCTGAAAAAGGCTACTAATGAGTAACCTTCTGTATTACAGAACAGAAATGTCTCATGGCTTTTGTATGTTAAATTATGTACCATAATTTAACAGATCTCATACACCAGAATTCGGCTCATGAGTGGCTGACAGAATATATTTTGTTGGACAATCCTGATTTAAATAAAATTGGCTTTTAGTTAAATGGATCTTTTTTTCTTCAAGGTTTGATAGTAATTCCAGTTCGGTAAATACTATTACTGTTTTCCCTTCTAAACACATGATTGGACTTGATCAGCAATGTTCAACTTTTCACAAAGATTGAGAATGTCATCTCAAAACTACTGAAGGTTGGCTTCATATTTAGATTTCTATAACTGGTTATGTGAATATGTTTAAATACTGGGAGAATCTTTCATTGTCTCAAAACCAAACAAGACCGTCCTATATCAGTTTATTCTATTAGCCTGTTAAAGGGAGTGGTTGAAGCCAAGAAAGCTATGTCTATATTTTTGGTCTTGACTATGCCAGTTTAATTAGAATTCCATATATCTAAAAAGTGCTGCCTTTTACTTATTGAAAGGCATTTTAGTGTGGTACATGTATAATACCAAATAAAGAATATTTAACATTTCTCACATTTTGTATTTGATCTGTGAATTCAGATCCTTCTAAGAGTTAGCATGATATAACAGCAAGTTCAACTTCACTTTTGAATTCTTTAGGTCAAACTGAGTTATTGTTCAGGATAGCATTTAAACAGCTATTCAAAACCACAAGACTAAAACTACTGCTGTGTGCGTGATTGGTAGCGGTGATTCCCGTCAGCTCATTAGAAAGATTAAAGTAAGGAAGGATTTGCATGTGATCATCATACTTAATTAAAAACAAATCAGATTGAAAAAATAAATAAAACACAGAGACTGTATTATCACTTTAAAGTATTGCTTATTGGCATTTTCCATTCAAGGACTTTTTCTATTGTTCCACCTTGCTGTATTTGCTTCTCTTTAGGGCCAATTTTTCTTTGGCTGAAAGAATCCTTTTAAGAATTTCTTTTAGTTTAAGTCTATAGTAAGATATTGCCAGTTTCATTTGCCTAAGAAAGTATTTGTCTATATTCCTGAGAGATATTTTGACTATAGAATTCTCAATTCACATTTATCTTTCGTTTCACAAAGATGTGACTCCACTCTCCCGACTGCTTTGTTTGAAAATGGAGCTGGTATTGCTGCTTCTTTGAAGGCAATGTGCTTTTCTTTGCTTCTTGTAAGAATTTTTTCATTTTCTTTGGGTTTGAGCAGTTTTATTATGATGTATAAGGCTAAGATTTATTTATTTTTTTTGTCCTGTTTGACATTTTTACATCTTCTTGAATCTGCTCTTCAATACTTTATGGGTGCTTAGGGGCATTTGGAGGAAATTCTCCTACAGTAGCTCTTCGGGAATTGTTTCTTTTGCAATCATCCTCAGTTACATTTATGCTGGGCATTTAACAGGAACTCATATATCTTATAAGCTCTTTAGAAATATTCTTTATTATTTCCGCCTCTCTGGACTTGACTTTGGATGCCTTCTATTGACCTGTCTTTGAGCTCAGCAATCCGTCCTGCTGTGTCTCATATGTTTTGTATTCTTTAAATTCTTAATTCAATTATTGCATTTTGAAAAAAAAATCTCTTTGATCCATTTTCACATACTTACTGAAATTCTCCATCTTCCTACAGGCTTTGCCAAGTCACCCGTTAGTCTATTCTCTCGCTTTTTCAATCTCTTGGGTTTTTGTTTTGTTTTGTGACATACCTGGTAAAGCTTAATTGGATACTGAATTCAATGTCTGAAATATGATAACAGTTCTTCAAATGATGTTATCATCTTCCACTGAAGATTAAACTTTTTTCTAGTCAGTGAACAGCATAGGGGCGAATCACCTCAATCTACTCAAGGTTGGTCCGTTGTGATCTGCCCTTATTTTTATAGTGTAGTTCTTTAGAAATCTCAATCAAAAATAGTCTTAGTCTCTTTCCTCATTGCTAGAACTGAGCATATTTTCAATTTGCTTATCATTTTCCCATTTTTAAACGTATTGTGCTTTTATAGTTGAGTTGTAAGTCCTTTACCTATTGTAGACACTGTACTCTTACCAGATATGGGGCTTGTTTTTATGTTCTTTCACTACAATTCCAGCTTTTTGGACAGTGTTCTTACATGCACACAAGTTTTCAATTTTGTTGAAATTAAATTTATCTATTTTTCTTTTGTTTTCTTGTATTTTTGAAATCATACAGAAATCATTGCTTGATCTCAGGCTCCAAAATTTCATAACTACATTTTCTTCCAGTATTTTATAATTTTAATGGTTACAGGTCTTTGATCAAGGTCTTTGATCAAGTTTGAGTGAATTTTGCATATAGCTTGAGAAAGAGAACCTGTTTTGCATATAGACTTACAGTTGCCTTCGCTATTTATCGGAAAATATATTTGCACCACTGAACTGTCTTGGCATCCTTCTCCATAATCAATTGATCAGAAATATATGGGTTTACTTGACGTTTCTAATTTTATAACATTGATCTGTGTGTCTCTGCTAATGATAACACCACACACTCTTGATTTTAGTAGCTTTGTAGAAACCTGTGAAATTTCATTTCCAGCTTGCAAAGCTGTGCAAGTGGAGACCCTTCTCTGTTCTGTCCTGAGTGCACGCACAGCTCCAGCAAAGCGCACCGTGCCACGTGAGCACTGTGCCACATGAGCACCTGACTACTTGCCACATTTCCAAATATGTGCCAGAGATTTTGAAAGCCTCCTGTGAGTAATAGTAGCTTTACCTTTTACACCCTGTTAGGCTGTTGTTTGTCCCCAGTGTCTTCTGCCCTAGGCAGACAAACAGCTGTGGTTACTTTCCAGAAATGCCCTCAGAAAAAGGCATTTTCCTGAGCCAGCTCTGTGTGACATCAACTAAAGATGGCAGTGAAGTGGGTGTCTGTGGAACCCTGGGGACAAGAAATGACACTTCTCTAGAAAAGTCATTCTATAGATGGTCCAATCCCATTCTGTCCCCTCCAGTGATGGTTAGACCTCTACGTTCCACCAGGATTGCAAGCTCTTGGTTCATAAGGCTATCATATGGTTGGTTCGATAAAAGATGGAAATAGGGCAAAATAAGCCACAAAACTCATTTTCCTTATCAAGATTTGTCCATTTTTCTTAAGAGTGCTCTTTAGATATCTTGTAAGCCACCCATTAATTTTTAGAATTCCAAAGTATTTGGTTCTGACTTGTTATTACAAAAATGTTCTTGTTGCTTTCAAAGAAAGGATTCTTGGAGCTCCAGCACCTATACTTTTTACTGAAATCTTCAGCACGTTGTTTTGAAGTGCCTAATGAATGGAAATAGATGTAGCTGCTGAAGTGTCTTTGCCCTCCCCAATTCATGCAAGAGATTCATTTTCTGAGGTCATTCACCTGGCAGAGCAGACAGGCAATGAGCACTGAATGAGCCCTGATGGGAGACGGGTGCCGCTGCTCTGTCTTGAGGAGCTTCACACTCGCTGCCCACATTTTCTGCTTAAGCATGGAGAGTGTCACCGGGTGCTTTCCCATAGGGTGGCTGCTTCCTGATTTCTTTCTGGGTTTTCAACCATGCTGTTTGGTTTTACGTGTGAATCATTGACTTCTGGTTTTGAAATTCCTTCATTGTGGATTTTTACCTCCTAATTTGAGTAACTGTTTGGCCTTGAATGTGATCTCTGAACACCTCGCCTTATTTGCTGCTCACCTTAGTTTAGTACATTATTTATTTTTGTACTCACTATTTTCTGATGTAAATATTACAGTGAGCTTTGAGGTTGAATCGTTGTCTTGCTGAAGTCTTC
>NDGN011514501.1:3775-22425 GCA_002564285.1 Tympanoctomys barrerae
TCAGGGTCTCACTACTAGATCAGATTCGTAGTGATCCGCCTGTTTACAGCCTCCCAAGAGCTGAGATTACAGGTGTGTACCACCACACCCAGTCTCAATTGCTGTCTCAGCATGCCCCAGAGGTGGGGCCGGCATGGTAGGCCTAGGGAATCGAACCTTGAACCTCGTGCCTGCTTGCAGGTGCTTTAATCTGCTAGCTATTTGGCCAGCCCTTTCCCCCTTATTTCTAAGAGCTGGTAACACAGGTTCATTTAAACATTTTCACAAGTCACAGGTAACTTCCAAGAGTGCAGTGCTGTGCAGCTGGCGTCTATCAGCACTGGGCACCAGCAGTATGGCGGCAGTGCCATCTCAGCTACCAAGCTGTATATTCTCTGATGGGAAAGTCTCCTGTCTTGCATGATGGCACTGTCATAGAACAGTCACACTGCCGGAACACTACAGCCTGGTCAGCCGGTCAGCCTGTTAGGTTTGCCCTTAAGCCTCACTGAAGGAAATCTTGGCAAGGACTAAGACACGGGGTGGGGTGGGGTGGGGTGGGGTGGGGTGGGGTGGGGTGGGGTGGTGGCACCAAGTTAGCCATTCTCCTGAACTAGGGACCTAGAGGCAGGGCCTGCAGATGCACACTGGGTAACTATGACCAGGATAAAGTTTGAATGGCCTTGAAACTTTGGGTTAGATCTCAGCTCAGCTCTGTAGAAAGTATGTTAATACATAGCAAGTGTCTGTAGTACATGGTTTATTAACCTTAAACCTTAAACCTCTCATCCCCTTTCAAGATTGGAGACACTAAGGTAAGAGTAATTTTCAGGATTTGCAGGGACATCCACTTACCAGTTTTTATAATGCCCAGCTTCTGACTCCCTGGAGCCCTGCCCAAAAGTTTCTAGTTACTGTCCCAAGCCAGCAGACACCTCAGTTCCAGAATAAGCAGAGCTTTACAGAATACCCCATGATGAGGCCATCCCTCCAAATGGGAGCAATTAGCTCAAATCCCTCCCCAACTAAGCAGAAGGCGTCATCTCATAATGGGAGTCAAATTGCCCCCTCAAGCAATCATCGCTCTCCCAGAACCTCGGTGAAGCAGCCAGTCCTGGATACTGATTAACCAGACCATAGCTTGACCAATTCCAACTTTTACCTTTTTTTCTATAAAACCTCAAAACTTCTTAGACTTTGAAGACAGATCTTGGATTTCTTTGATCTCTGCATCCCAGCATGGCCATGTTGACCAAAGCTTCTTCTGC
The DNA here is from genome assembly GCA_002564285.1 of Tympanoctomys barrerae. NCBI lineage: Eukaryota > Metazoa > Chordata > Mammalia > Rodentia > Octodontidae > Tympanoctomys > Tympanoctomys barrerae. The sequence continues at coordinate 5,023 of NDGN011514501.1, forward strand.
CCTATACCGTGTTTGGCATTACAGTCAGGCAGCCAAGCAGGGACAGCTGGGAGCTCCAGGGCCATCTCTGGCATGGAACTGGTGAGCCATCCATGGCCACCTTGGGGCTTTCTAATAGCAAAGGTATGTTGCTGTGGTTTTTTTTTTTTTTTTTTTTAATACAGATGCATTTTTCCTGAGGTTATATGGAAATGCACAAATTATGTTATCAAAAATATTAAACTAAGATTCAGTACTTAGTCCAGGAGGAAAACAGAACTCTGATTAGGCTCTGAGCCTGATGTTAGAGGGGAGCGGTACAATAGCAAGAGATACTAGAAAGAAAGGCCAAAAGAGAAATGATCAGGGCAGGCAGATGGATACGCTGCCACTGAGGCCAGAGATTCTGTCTCAACAGTGGTTATCAGAAAAGCCTTGTCTTTCTCCTAAGAAGTCAACAGCAATCCTTACAGCTCCATGTGATGCTCTCTTCATTCTCTAAAAATTTATAGATCTTCATTCACTAAAACAAATCACCAAAAAGCTTTTTCATATTTGACATTGTGGACCACAGTACTAACTTAAAAAATAATGTTGGGGTGCAAGACAATCAACTTAAAATCCTTCTGTATTCCAAGATAGGACGTTAGTAACGCAGGAGGAGCTGGTCAGATCTGACACCCTGTGCAGGCAACAAGTTGTATCGCTGTGCTGTGGCTGCCAACTACGCTGATCCCTAGCCAGGGCTTGGAACTAGGTTAAGCTGAATGTAAGTAGAAGCGGAAAGTAATGTTCAGACTTAGTACTGAATCAGCAGGGAGGGAGGCTGGGGTCCAGGAGGACAGGTGGCCTATAAACAGCGGTCGGGCCTAATGATCTATTTATAAGACAGGAGAGATGAGGGAAACAATTTGGCTGCTCTGGAAGTAAGTGGCAAATGCACATGGTGGGGCCTCCTTTCTAGCATGCCACAGACTCATGACAAATGGCACTTCTGACTCCAGTGACATTGACAATCCTTCACAGATAGATGCTAAGGCAGCAAAAACCAGCGGGCAAGGCACAAGCCTGGGAAAAGCCACTTAGTGCTGCTGGGAAAAAAAAAAAAAACTCTACTAGAGACAAAGCAAATATTAGTAAAACCACAGTGAGGACGAGCTCTCTGGGAAGCATTTCGGGATTTTCCAGTTCCCCACAACAAACATCAACAGCTCTAGGCTGGGCTTGAGACCATGAAGCAGGGCAGCACGCTTTCACTCAGGGGCTAAACTTTCTGTGTGAATTTCATCTGAGTTTGAAGATGAAATCTTACCCTGAAATGAAAACTATCAGCTTTACTGAAGCATGACAGCAGCAGACGGCCATGAGGTCTCGGCAGCTTCTTACCTGGTTGTGGCTATCTTTTCTCCCTTTTTCCAGTCCCAAAATACAACACTGTGAAAATCATCTAAGCCAATCGACACCAGACATTTTCCATCGGCTGTATGAAAACAACACAAAGGTCAAGTGACTCATTTCTTCCACAAAAAATCAAAACATTTAACATACTGTAAGGAAGAGTAAGAAATCGACCTTTATGTTAGGCTCAAATACATTAGACACAATATATAGTAAAGGAACCGCAGGAGTGAAATGGGTGACAGGCACTAGGCAAGCGTCCTGTTGTGTAACACCTGGAACTCGCTGCTGAACTAAACTGCGGATCCAGAATTCCAGTCAGAGACACTGGGCTATGGGAAAGCGTGACAGGCAGGTAACAAAAACCTTGTCTCTTCTGTGGCAGATAAGCCACATGACATTTACTAGAAGAGTTTCTTGGCTTTGTGACTGAGTCTATTTTCAACTCTTAAACAAACTGGATTCAACTTAACCGCTCAGGAAAGAGCATTATGAAACTAAATTAAACTTCCTAAGTGCCTTCAAAAGACTCGTTTATAATTTTAAAAGTTTTAATATCTTTTCTTTATTTCAAATGCAATGTACCGGTTACTGTATAGGACATTTAGAAACTATGGAAAAAATTTTAAATCTTTTCAATTCCTAGTCCTACATTTAATGTATATCCTGTCAGTCCTTTTCTCTACATAAGTGTGCTTTGAAAAAAATAAAACCAGGATCATATCAAATAATCTACCAGCTAATCTTGTCTAGCATATCTTGAACCATTTTCATTTACTATTGAATATTTGCAACACTATAAAGGATTACTAGAATTTGAACATTTATACTGTTTTCAAAATTTTAAATATAGTGAATATATAAATTTTGAGTAAGAGTTAAATTGTTTTTCCCCTCAAAACAGAAGAGGTGCAGCCCACAAGCCTTTCCTTTCCTGTCTCCTCACAAGGCCAGAGTCATAGAAGAAGCATCTCAAGGTCGGCAGTCCCATCCCCCACCCCACCCCACAGCGGTGCAATTACTAGGAGACAGGCTATCCAGCTGCTTCCACATCTGGTTATCATGGTCTCCTGGACTCCAGAGGACCAGCCATTAAGGTACAGAAACACGTCCACATGAGAAACTGTCTCTCTTGGGTCAACTGGTCTACCCAGAGTTTCAACTGCTACCTTCAAAGGCAGGCTTGGGATAGACCCCAAATTATGGTTACCAGGGAAGATAAAGAAAACTGTCAAATTTGAATTTCAGATAAGCAACAAATAACTCCTTAGTATAAGTTCCATGTAAAAGTTGTATCTGTATTTATGTTTATGTTTCATGGAACATATTTATGTTCAAAATTATTTGTTTGCTGCTTACCTGAAGGTAAATTTTATTCGAGCCTTCTCTATCTTCATGGCTACAGCTGGGAGCCCCACCTCAACTGCTCAGCAATGCCCATGTTTGAGTGCCTTACTTGTGCCAGAGACCCTAACCAAAAGGAAATGGTGGTTTATTCCTCTATATGGGAAGAGAAGTAAGAGAAAAGAAGAAACTAGCTTAAAAAATCATACTCTCTCCAATCCTCGACCACTACTAAGTCTGAGGCAAGAACTTAAACCTTAGGTGAAAGCTTTGAAGCTACTAGGCTAGAGTATCTGACAGACATTAATACCTTCCTAAAGTACTCAATGACCAGCACGTGATTACTACCAATGACTAATGTCATTATACCTAAGTGCTACCAGACTTTAAGTAAAGTCTCCTTTTATGCATTTGGGGAAAGGGGCCAGCACATTATTATTTTTTCTTTATCGCTTGGTATGGCCTGGTTGTTAGCAAGTCTCAGTATTTGATGATTTTATTTTGTTGCTTTCTCTCCCTTTATAGTTATACATTGTCTTAAGACTTATAGTAATCATATCATGTTTCCTTTGTCATCCTTGTGATGAGCTGGTTTTCACTGAATGCTGACAGTGCTGGTGACACTGAGGATGAGGAGGAAGATAAATATAGAATGTGCCTATGTGTGGTATGAAGGGAAAGAAAAGATACTATGGTATATACCTGTAAAACTTTAATTTCCTTTCAAAAACACTGCACAAACATTCCAGATCTTTCTGAAAAAGGCTTAATGACAAGCTGATTTTGTGGGTAGGGAGGGGCTTTTTTAAAAAGAATTTCTACAGTGCCCCATCAACTTATCCTTCCAGATATGTGACCTTTTCATATCAACAAGAGTATCCTGACTGGACAGCAATCAAAGACTCAGTACAAATTCAGGGGCACTTCCACATCCAGACCTCTGCTTTGGGATGGAGACTTTTCCTTGAACTCTGCAGGTATAAACTATTTATTTCTGCTTAATGGACCACCTTTTTATTTTTTCCCCCAGTTTTCATTTTCCCTGCAGAGACTTGACCTTAACTTTAAAATCTATTGTTCCCTGACCAGTTAGGATTTTTGGGTATATTTTCAGAGTCTAGGTAATATCCTTTCAAATCTTTCCAGTCACAGTATATATTAATTATGGATGGCTGTGACAGTCCAAAAATAATTTAAGGCGTTAATGTCAACAGTAAAGGGCAAATCAGAAAGACAAATATTTTATTCAGACACTTTCAAGTTAGTCTTCTACTTTTTCCACTCAAGGTTCATAAAAAATGCATAGGTTTTCTCAGTTGAACACAATAAAATCACGTTGGCCTTAGATGTGCCCACATTATGGAAAACAGTATTTATTTCATGAAGGTTTTTAAAAATATGTAGATGATATTTAGGCCATAAAATATTTATATGCTGAATGTCTCCCCTTCTAATCTGGTTTTCTATTTATATGGAAACATTTTTCATTACTGCCAGTACAAAAACAAAGACAGTTCCCTTGAAAGTGGTAATAAATTCAAGAATCAAAAGAACTGCTCAATTAAGTGAGATAATACAAAATTACTCCTTGCCCACATAATCTAGAATTATGAATCCTGTCATCAGAACTGATTTTTGTTGGTTTGCTTTAAAAAAGTGGCAAAAATAAAGAATTGATCTAAATCCCTTTGTGTACAGCTCACTGGAGACCACTTGTGTAGCATGCAACAAGGCCCTGGGATCAATTCCCACTACTGTCCCTGCTCCCAACAAGGGGAAAAGAAGAAAAATCCTTATATCCCTTTGGGTGACTGCCTGTTTGCGGTCTTGTTTCACATAATTTGCTCACTTTATATTTCCAGGACAATGTGTTTCTTTGATAATACAGGTAAAGTACTGTACGCAGGTCTCCATGCAACCTCATAGGTGCTGACTCATGAGAGACCAGTGGCTGTGGGATACAAAGGCACACAGATGGGACCATGAGCTAGATAACCAAAGAGCATTATATGGTTCAGCAGGGAAATCTAAGCAGTCTCCTCTGTGATTTGCGTCGAGTTACTTTTTATCAGGTCTCAAAAGGGATGGGGCAGCTGGAGCCTCTGGCTAGTAGGCACAGGGGAAGTAAGTGAGCACAAAGAAGGCTCTAGGTATAAGAGTTCTGCTAACGTCATACTAGCACTAACAGAGGAAGGGGCAGAAGATGGCCTTAGCATGGAAAATACCTGGTACCACCCCACCTCTTCACTACCAGCCACCAACTCTGAGCCTAGTGGTACCACACTGGACCAAGAGCCTGGAAATCTGCGGTCTAGCTCTGGTTACGCCACTGCTGACTCTTACCCAGGCCATATCACCAAACTCTCCATCTCCATTCCTGGCCCATAAAGTGTTGTAGGAATTTCAGTCTAAAGTTGTATGATTAGAACACGAAGTACTATCAAGAGAAATGAAAACAAACAGGCCTCAATTCCTTCAAGTATTGCCATAGGGACCACAAACATCAATCAACTACCACAAAGCATCTGTATGTAACCATGAATCGCACACAATGCACCTTGAACAGTCTTAATAACAGTGCTTTCTAAAACTACCAGCTATATTCCTTTGTACCATTTATACAAACATACTTACTTACCACCTAAGACAAAAACATAATTTTCCGTCATAAAATTAAGATATTTTCAGAATAACTGGGTTCTTTGCTAATGATTGCCATCTGAGGTATAGAAACTGCCCTGTTAAAATCAAAATGCCCTCTTATGCAGAAATACTTTACATCTGAGGATTTCTTCATACACTCAATACAGGAATTAGGAGCGGTAACAGAGCTGACTTCTCTGCCTCTTTTAGGACATCTTCTGGTTGTCCTGTCCTGGCAGTGGTCCAAAGGAATGCCTTCTGAGGGAAAGATGTCTAGGAGCATTTAACCTCATTGTTCGTTTTTCTCTCTAACCTAATAATCCCAGAGGGGTGTGAGCTCCCTAAATGCAGAGACCTAGGTACGGGTTGCCAGCTCACCGCCAACACCTCCTCGTAAGATGAATGTCTTTGAACCACACTTTGCTGATCCCTCTCTCTAAATATATTTAAACTATAAATTCTTTTGATTCTTGTAAATATAGAAACTAGAAAATCAATCCTATAGAGGAAATAATATTATTATTATTATAATTATTATTATATTTTCTTTACTTCACTCGAAAGTGCCTACATTCTGTTTATATATTCATTCTCTTCATATATATACACATTTTGATATAAAATCAGTGATAGAGTCCAGAGTTCCATTTTCTTTTATTGGGCTTGATAAACAGAAATGTGCAAGAAATACACAGTTCATGCACTTGACATTTTAAACTATAGCTTTGTACCGCCACATTGCTGGGGCAATGGAGTTACCTCTCAGTGCCACCTAAAATACAGGTATATTTGAGTCTCCTAAGCCTGTAAACATTTTTTATTATTTTTTACTTTAATAGCTCCTATCCCTCTTCTAAAGTATACTTATTTATATTAAGTGTACACATGTTTCATAACAAAATCAATTTGGGGGAAAGGATATTTGAGCTATGAGGAATAGAACTACAGGAAAAATAGTAGAGGAAATCCATTCGAGTCTGGGATAGAACAATATATAAACTAAAATTATAGCTTTCTTTTATGTTTTACTGCTTGATCAAGGACACGTGGCACTCCTGCCTTAAAAGTGAATGCCCACCAAACTTCTGGAAGAGTCAGGCTTTGCGTTCACTGTGACTCAAGGATGTTTTCTTGAGCACTCAGCTTGCAGGAGCAGGGTGCACGGTTCTCTCTCCCTCCGTACTCAGGCCTTCTGCGGCTTCCCTTGTCTACCACGTCAGTGTGAATGCTTTCACTTTGATTTTACTAATTCAATAACCACTGAAGGTCATGAATAATTTCTAATAATGATGTAACAACTCAGATTTCTATAGTAGTTTACAGTAGGTGTGACACAAAACCAAAATATTATTCTCTAGGTTGCCTTTGTCAGGGAATAAAGGTCATTCTTATCCAAACATGGTTTATACCATGAGGTTCTAACAGTAATGCTGAGAGGCAAGACAGAGCTTCTTGCACAAAATCTCAGTTTTTCATTCACACACATTTTTTCATAGCATCTGTTCCCACAGCACAACAACATGCGCAGTGGGGAAAAGTGAGGGGCTCTCTTTATGTGCAGGGTACACAGTAGATGCTGATGCAAATAACTTCAGTACCACATGGGTTTGACACATGCCATGAGAGCAGTGATAATGAACTAAAGCATACAGAAAGACAAACATGTCATCTGCTTGGAAGAATGGAGGAGAAAACATTTAGCTAGGTCTTAAGGAACGATAGGCCTTAGACTCACTGGAATAGTATAAGAGGAAAACAGTGGTAGGAGGTGGACAAAAAAGGATGTGGGCTCTGCAGTTAGGTCAACAGAGAGGACCATGAATGGGTTAGTGGTTTGAAATGCTGCAAAGGAAGGCTGAGACTGGATCAGGCAAGGCCGTGAATTTCTAACAAAGGGTTCAGTCCTGAGTCAGCCAACCAGCGGAGTCCATGAAAAGAATGGTAGTTGCGCTGCTTCCAGAAGACTTGAGGAGTTGGGAGGATGGGTAGGAGGAAGTAGGGATGAAGCAGCACTATGGTATAGATGAGAGGAAGTGATGACTCAACAATGACAGGAGAGAGGAAGTTGGGGTTGTGGAGTCATGAGATTTAGCGACTAATACTGCACATAGTAAACATTTGAATGGTATTAAATGGTGTTTAGAAAAAGGGAATTATAAAATTGGTTTCATGTAGAAAGTTTAGGATTTTATCTATTGGTCTAACTTTATAACTGATACTGAAAATATCTAAGTAATATCATCTTTCATGAAAGACCCTCATTCTCCAATTCTAATTTAAAGAAAACTCACTCTAAAGAAAAATTACATTTGCAAGTTAGTGTTTTTATAGCACTGTGCTCAAATTTTAAATTAAGAAGAGGAAAACTTTCTATTTTTCAAAATGAAATTTATTTCCAAAACACGATGCTATAAAATGGTCCTTTGCGACGATTTGTGGCTTTTCTTCCAGTTCTTTATATTTTCATTTTATATTTCCAATGGAGCAATGTGCTTACACTCATTTGGAATGGAAATTGATCCTCTGAGTCACTGCCAGACATTTGCAAGTGGGACTTTCAACACCAATAACTTTTTGGATTTCTTTTTTTTTTCAGGCATTTGCAGATTTATCATATTTTTATTAGGGCATAAACATGTTATCCAAAAGATTTACCTCATAAATTATAAATAGAAGGGAATTATTTTGAGGACTCAAAAACCAAACTGCATGGAAAATACTTCGAAGAATCAGCAATTTGGATGTCATCTTTTTGAAAAGTTTTTGCACATTAAAAGAAATCACCAAAGTCTGAGCATGGTGGTGCACGCATGTCATCCCAGCTGCTGAGGACACTGAAAGCAGGAGAATCACTATGAGTGCAGTCTACGTAGTTAAACCCTTTACGGGCCGGGCTAGGACTCCCATCAACTATTTGAATTTCAAATCACTGAAGCAAACACAGAACTCAGTGTGAGCTCTAGGTAATGACTTAGGAGAGGAAATGAGGAAGACAAGGACAAAGCATATAATTTAAAGACCTTACTTTTGGTGAGCTAGTCTCGTAAGATTCTCAGCCTCAGATTGGGTGGCTGACATGCAAAGAGCTTATTTTATTACAAACAGAACTCAACCATGTACGAAGATGTTAGAAGTTTTTTAAATAAACAATCTCTTCTTAGCCTTTTGGCTAAGATCAAGTGTAAATGAAGATTCATATTAATGACTCAAGCAGAAATAGGTGTTTACCTGAAAAATCAAGAGCACACACTCCTCTCTGATGTTGTCCTCTCAGCAGTGACAAGCATTTCAGAGTCTGTGTGTCCCATACATGAATAGCAGCATCTCTTCCAACCTTAAATAAAAGGATGAGCATTAACTATGCATTGTAATAATAATTTGGCTCCACAGAGTAGTGGTACACTATATTAGTCCGTATTATTTGGGAATGGGAAGATCATTGGAAGTAATCTGGTCCAATATTGTTATTTTCCAAAAGAAAAAAACAGAGGTATTAAGCAATAAGAAGTTTGTCATAGCACTGAGTTGGGTTGCGGTAGAGCCTGGCCTAGCTCATGGCTTCTGGTTAAGGCAATTTGAAAATTTCATTTCAAATGTCAGTGTGCTTCTTTTTGTCAGTTACTTTCACCTTTCTCCTATCTTCTCCGTGTTACACAAGATTCAACTTCTCAGTCAAGAAGTCACCTGTATGTTGTCATGGCACTGTCTACAGAGTTCTTTCATCCTTCCTTTCACCCTGAGAAAAACTGTCCAGCTTGGCAATCTGTCATTAAGGTGGATCATACAACAAGGAAAAGTTTAATAGTAAAGTGGTTTCCTTCTGGGTAGGGCAAAGCTAGAGATGAGGCCATACATGTAACTTAGCAGACTCCAGGCAACTCCCAAGTACCATCTGTTTATAACACAGACCAAAAAATAAGTGCAAGTGAAAAGGCAAATAGATGATCAATTATTTATAAAAGCCACTAATGCCAGCTAGCCTAGAATAAATAGCCTCCAGTGTGCAGTTGGAGGGGCAGCAAATCAGAATATAAATCAGTGGCTCTGATCTTTTAAGGGATTATGATCCTTGTATAAACAATATAAAAGCTGTGGCTCTTTCCTCCCAAATGCACATTTCTTTCATGATCTCTATTTCACCCAGGGATCTCGTGGGCACCATTTGAAAACTACCACCTATCTGTCCAGTCAGTGTTTAGTTGTATTCTGTTACCCTTTCAAATAATATCCAAAATTTTTCTTGGAATTTGACATGTAGATACGAGCAATCATTGAACAATCTTCAATTAAAATAAAACTGAATAAAATGTAATCTACGTATTTAGGGAAAAGAGTAAATTGAGAAGACTTTTGACAATTTCCTATTTTGCCAGCAAAGTGATATACCTGAGTTTAATAAATTCTTTGTTCATTAGATTAGCTGTGTTGCTCTCTTTAAACTCTAACATGACTGTATAATTAGAAGGTCTTGGTTTTGAATAGCTTTTCTTCAATTATAGACTCAATTCAAGATGAGGCATTCTAAATAATAGCTTTGAAAATTTAGGGGTTTTTGTTTCGCTTTGCAAGTTCTAATATAAAATAAAAAATGAGTCTAAATTCTTACAGCTTTACATTTTACAAAAATAACTATAATCTAGATATTACAATAGTTTTTAAAATGTTTATTAATAGTAATACTTACTGAGTAAAAAGGATTACAAGTATTGGGTATGCAGTGATGAAGAAATACATGTTACTCCTGCATAAACTGTTCACTATCTTTAGATTTCATTGCTTCAGGGAGAATCCCTCAGAGGCTTCTGAAGAGTGCTAGAAGGCACTGACTGTCCCACTGATATGGGAAAGAGTTAAACCAATGCGATTTTGTATTCTAGTGCAATTTTAATGTTTAAGTTTCTATTTCCTTAAGTTTGTTCCTTGTAAATGCAGTCATAGTTACCTAACCCCATGCCAATCCCACCCTTTGTCATAAGGCCTCTTGTTCCCTATGTAAAATGTTGAACACCTTTGTTCCTTTGTCACGAGCTAAACCCATGCTTTCTGGGGCTGCACTAAACTGTATCAGCATCCCCTCCCCCGACCTGGAACTAGAACAGGAAGTAGAACTGTGCAGCTATTCTCCTTTCCTGCCCTGCAGGGTCAGTGCATGGTCCTGTGCTGGGCTTCTACCACTGGTCCCTCATAAACCTGCTTGTCTCTGCATCTGGCCTACACGGATGGCTCAATTAAATAAGTGTGTTTGCTGCAACACCATCATTATAAAATGATCCAGCATTGACTATCTTTAGCTACCATGTAGTTCTAAAACTTGTAACATGTACACTCTCTGGCTTGACCAAAGATTCTCTCTTTGGTTAGACCCCCATCCTAGAGGAGAGACACATACCTGTCCGGTGGCCACATAGTCCTTCACTGGGTGGATGGTCAGGCTAAGGATGTCATCGTCATGGCCCAAGTACAGCCTCTGCGAGTGTTGTTGTCTGTTGTATACGACAGCAACTGCAGCAATGTGGTAGACCACTTCTCCGGTCTGTGTGTAGAACAGATTGTTTCTGCAGTCGTAGCCTCTGTAACTGTAGTCCAAGAAATGCATGTGGTTCAACGAACAGTGAATGAATAAAATAGATTTTAGAGACTAATCAAAGGTGTTGATGTGAACACATGCAAGTGGGACCCCCAGTTTCTACATAGTTGCAGGAAAGAAACATCAAATATGGTAGGCGGCCCTCTTTCTCTCTCTCTATTTTTTTTAATTCATTTTTTTTTTTTACACTGGGAATTGAACTCAGGCTCTGACACTTGCCAGGCAGGTGCTGTGCTGCTGAGCAATATCACTGGCTGTGGGTTTGCTTTTTAAGAGACACATGGGCACTGATCATTTAAAAAGGAATCTAAAAAAAAAAAAGAAAAAGAAATCTGTTCCCATATCTTCAGCAACTGTACATGCTCTTTCTTAAAGTGGATTGCTGAGAACACATCTGTAGGTATGCAGGCTTCCCTCTCCCATCTCTTCCAAGGGGCCCACTTCCCCCTTTAGGAAGGATAGAGGTGGAGTCTACAGTCACATGAAATGAAATTTAAATTAAATTTCAGAGTGTTTTCTTTTTTTTCTTGCAGAAGTCATGATACACTGACAAAAGACTCAAGCATGATAATATACGTAGACATGAAGTTTTTTTTTTTGTTTGTTTGTTTTTGTATTTTAGGGAAGTATTTACAGGGTGTTTAGGGTCTCACTACTAGATCAGACTCATAGTGATCTGCCTGTTTACAGCCTCCCAAGAGCTGGATTACAGGAGCGCACCACCACACCCAGTGTAGACATAAAGTTTTATGGAAGAATTAAAATTAATATGACAGTCTAAGTAGAAATGTGGATGGCATAAAATATTTTGCTGTGATAGAAGCACATGTTTGTGTATTTTAAAAACTGATAGTGGTGTGGGTGAAATATTTATGGCATTTAAGTTCCGCTGGATTCATTTAAATAATTGATATATTTATAACCCATCAGATATATTTTTCTCAACCATTTAAACTTACATTGAAAATTAGGTGTCAACATTAAACGTACAAAATTTGAAGTGAACTGGGGAATATGTAAGGCAAGTATCTGAAGAAGACGCTGATGGGGGCAACTCAGTGCAGGGGCCCAGTGGAGATAGTGTGGCAAGTGGCGAGCAGCAGGCGCAGCCACCAATCCAGAGCCAGAAGAAAACTCAGGGTCTGGAGGCAACCACGCTGCAAAGGCCACAGCATGCTGCCTGAGAAAACTGCACAGAGAATCACGGGGTTAACACTGTCCCAGGTGTGAGGGCACCTGGGAAAGAAAAGTGTTGATGAGAGGGAACCTCTGGAAGCCTAGCAACAGGCTGATGGTGGGCAGAGTCCCAGGGCCCCAGGATGGCCACCCACCCGTGGATGAACTGGAGCTTTAGGCTGTCCTCAGGAGCCTTCTCCCGTTTGAGGAAGGGCACTGCGTGGTTTTTCTCCTTACTTTGTTGCTTTAGCTGAGGTAGATCTTCTTTGTAAACCTTAAAATACAAACAGAAACACTGGGCTAAGATTCCTTATAGGTTTCAAAATATCAGTATCTTGACACTGTTGAGAAACCTTCTGTTGCATCAATAGAACATTTTTGAAAATGTAGTACATGAGATCAAATATTAGTTCCTCTCAATAAGCAAAACTAGCATGAAATATTTTTAAGTCACTAGGATTTTGGATACCCCTCCCCATGATTTATTATTATTTGCTTAGGTAATTTGTATCCAGAAAATATTATTAGGTTAATATATTAACAAATGAAACTAAATTGTAAATGAAATGTATTTTATCTCATTTCTTTTAAGGGAAAAAAATCTTTTGATGATGCTAAATCTTGCAAGATGAGTCATTCTTTCTAAAATTTCTCTTTGGAATTCTTTTCCTTTTAGGGTCCCGTGTACCTTGACAGGACAGGTTGAGATGAAGAGTAAGGTTTGCTCACTTGACCTGACCTATGGCCTACGATCTGCTGCTGAGAGAACATTCCTTATAGTTTAGTTTAAATTTATACAAAAATCAAAATATTTATATTTTATGATAATCAAGAAATGTCCATTTAACACACGAAACAAAATATAATCTTATAACTCCTTATCAGGCTCTCTCTCTTTCTCTCTCTTTTTTTTTTTTCCTTTTTTGCAGAACTGGGGATTGAACTCAGGCCCTTGCACTTGCCAGCAGAGCACTCATTCCACTGAGCCATCTTCCCGGCCCATAAAGGAAGAGTCAGCAGGCTTTTTTTTTTTTTCTTGACCACTCTATGTTTGGAATGTTAATATGTCATAACGTATAAATATAATAAAAAAATACAATAAAAATCCCTGTTTAGGATTTGCACAAAAATCATTTTTAAAAAGCCAGAAGGCATTGTTATTGTCTATTTTGTTTGTCTATTACAGATATAATCAAGCAAGCTTTCAAATATAATTATTCACATAAATTAATGGTGCTTTCTTCAGAGTATCAATTATGTACCTTAGAATACTGAATTCTATGGTATTTCTACTGCTATTTTCTTAGTCTTACAACCTCTGTTGGCCTCAGTTTCATACTTATAGAGTGGAATTAAACTTAACCCCTGGCTCAAGAGTAATTTAGGAATATTGTGAGCATAAAACTAATACAGGTGAAAACAGAAAATATGATGTTACAGAAATTGTATACATTCTAGACATGGGTTCCAACATAGTGATGCCTTTTCCTTATTAACACAATTTTATTAGATAATAGTATTCTAAATTTTAAAAAAAATGGCCATGCTTCCTAAATCTTTGTTCATGTTGCTTAAATTTCATTTGTGATGCAAAGGTATACTGGTTAGTGTTTGCATGATGTTACTATATTAATAATTTTCTTTTTAATACTTTTCTTTAGCACTGTATACTACATTTTCCAATAATTGGTTCAAACTGATTTAATCATGAACTTGACCCAAACCATAAATTTGTACTAATCTAATTTTTCAAACACTGAATCACTGAGTGATGATTTTAAATTTTTTTTTTTTTTGTATTTAGTATAGGGTCTACAGTGTCACACATCGGACTCGTAGTGATCCTCCTGTTTGCAGCCTCCCAAGTGCTGGGATTATAGACGAGCACCAAAACACCCAGTCTCAATTGCTGTCTCAGCGCATCCTGGGGCAGGGCTGGCACAGCACTCCGGGGATTGAACCCGGTCCCTGAGACTGCCTAAGCAGGAAATTTAATCTGCTGAGCTATCTGGCCAGCCCAACGAGTGATTTTAGACAGGTAAAAATGTAGCCATATGAAGAATAGTAAATTCAGTGTTTCTACAGAAACGAACCAGGTGGTCCATAGAATGTGTACTTTAGAGAGAAGCCCACCTCAGCATTCTCACTCAAACACAATGGCAATACGGAAGTGGACAAGAGATTTAAGCTTTCAGAGAAGGATCTGGCCCACAGAGACACTCAATGCAGGTAGGTGTCACAGCCTATGGGGTACATTTCCCTGAACACTACTGACAGCTGACAGATCTAAAATTGGACATCTCATTCACTTCGTGTTCATGAATAAAACCTACTTCATATACCTTAAAAATGATAAAGAAAACAGAAGCCAAATGGTTATCACCACAGCAAGGTGTTGTGTCTGCTTTCTTCAGTAGGATTTTTTTTTTTAATGTATTTAGTACAGGGTCTATAGGGTCTCATTAGACAGATCAGACTCATAGTGATCCGCCTGTGTTCAGCCTCCTAAGAGCTGGAATTACAGGCATATGCCACCATGCCCAGTCTTAATTGCTATCAGCGCACCCCAGGGGTAGGGCCAGCGCAGCATACCATGGATAGAACCTGGTCCCTGTGTCTGCCTAGGTAGGGCTGGTACAGCACACCGGGGATTGAACCCAGTCCCTGAGATGGCCTAAGCAGGAAATTTAATCCCCTGAGCTATCTGGCCAGCCCTCCTTTTCAACTTTTGACTAGAGACAATTTCTTACTAGAGAGACAATGAACATTGTAATTGGGCTTTTACTTTAATTACGTGGATTATGGTTGTCTATGTTCAGAAAGAAATGAGGATGCACAAAAACTACTATTCTTTGAAGATACCCATCCTGAAATCATAAACTTTGATGGTGGGGTGGGAGGTGGAAGGGAGGACAGAAAAAGAGAAGAAAGGAAAAGGGAGGGCAAGGGAGGGGAGAGGACAGAGGACAGAAGCAAGGTGAGATGATACAAGAGAGGAGAGAGAGAAAAACTAACTTATGTACATTTTTCTATAAATTTGATAGGAAAATGACAGCAGGAAGCAAAAAGCCAAAGCATTAGAGGTTCAGATTTGGAATTTTGCAACTATCTTCCCCTTGTTTTTTGATATGGCTATATGAATTTTTTAACTTTTAACCCATATTCAAAGGCCAGGAATGGGCATTTTCTTATTTTTGCCTTTATTTTATCCTCCTGAGGCTCCATCCATTTGCGGTGCAAATAGTGCTGCTGGTGTAGTGGTATCATGCAAGATTCCCATTTGCAGTGCAGTGGCCACAGCCCCTGAGCTCTCAGCTCTGGCCGTGCACGTCCATTGTTCTGTGGTTACTAACCTGGCGGTCGTAATTGATTTGGGTTTCTTGCTCAATATCAGAGTCCAACTCAGGTACGTCAGATACATCTGAATCAGACTCTTCACTGTAGGAGTCAGTGCCACCCTCTGCAGAAACATAACTCGTTAAAAACGAGCAAGAATCCCAAGACTCTAAATAGTTAAAATATTATTTGAAGTATATTATTTCATCCTAGTAAAGTGAATCAAAAAAATTACAGCATTGTTTTCATTTAATATAGATTCTGAAAGACATTTTTTTCCCTTTCATCTTGTGGCTAAATTCAGTCTGTGATTGATCATGGGAGCATGAACCAATTTTTCCCCAGGACAACAGAACATAATCTACTCTTCTATATTAGATGGTTGGATCCTTGGTTTTTAAATCTTCTTTTAACAATCAAAAAGGGCAGGTTTCACCAAAGACAAAGTGGGGCAGATGGAAATCTAACCACTTACTCCAGTGAAGCTCTTTTTAGCCCACCAAGTGCTGATAATTGCCGTGGCCAAGACCCCTGCAGCACCTTTTCTAAGAACATAGCCACTCGAGTTGTTCACTCGACCACCTGCTCATTTCTGCTGAGACTACACAGCCATTGAAGTAGAACACATGGGCCCTTGCTGCAGACCATTCTCTGAACCCCAATGTGGAAGCAACTTCCATTCCCAAGGTTACCCTGTCACCCCCCGCCTGGCTGAGCAGGCTGTTCACTGTAAAGTATCTTAAGCAGGCTGATGTATTTGTTTCCATGCTATCTTTAAAGGTTAATTTTTCATGTAAACCTTAGGTTTTCAACTTGCATTTGGCACAAGCAAAATCCTTTGAAGGAAGTTATCTAACTTATCATATTAATCTCTGAAGTTTGTTCTTTTTGTTTAAAATTTATTATAGTTATGAATTTTTCAAAATGGCTTTCTTTACCTCTAGCATAGATATCAGAATAATCTTTGAAATGCTCCTTGAAATATAAACAGACATTGGAAAGTCATGACTCGTTTTACCCTGGGGTGCAGCTTCAAGCATATCGTTGCTGACATCTTCTGGAATAAACCTCCACTGGAACACTGAGTGGTCGGCCCCACCTGTGCTTAACACCCACTGAAAGTCGTGGGACCAGCGGACGTTTGTGACATGCGCAGAATGGCCTACGTACTTTCTGAATTTGGCTCCTGTAAAGATTGTTTTTTTGAAAAGATTAGTTACATAGAAAATCATTAAGAAAGCACATTTCTATTGAAATGAGTAGGGTTTTTATTTATGTTAGAAAATTATCTTTAGTCTTATAATAGTAACCAAATAAGTAAATGCACCATACGATATCTCAAATATTTTATTATGTATTAATATGAGGATAGGTCCTGAAGGATATGTAAGTTCTATGGCCAAGAAACACATCTGAACTATTCCAAAGAACATTTTACTGCTTCACTGATTCCAAAAATAAATGATCAACAATGAACACTTTACACAATCTTATTTATATGCAAAGTAAAACATGTAGTAATTTATAACAGGGACACAGAAAACAATTCTGCTAAAATCAAAGTCAAGCCATTATTTGGGCTTATGTAGGCACAGGGCTGCGGGAATGACTTAAAATCTGTTGCGTCACTCAGTAAACTGTAGCCTGGGGTGGTGAATGCAATAACAAAAGCTATTTGAAATTATATTTATGGTTGAATTATTGCAAGAAAGACTCCAGGGTATGCTCAGGACACAGCAGGATAAAAAAACACAAGGTGTAACAAGCAGTGTACGTCTTCTGTGGAGGCCCCATAGACCAGGGGCGATTTTACAAGGTCAGCAAGCATGCATCTCCATTTTGAAAGCCCTTTCTACCTGTGGCAGTTCTTCTAAATGAAATCCTGTGAAGAGGAGGGAAAGGCAATCTATTCTGTCATTCATGCTTAAAACCCAAATACC
>NDGN011514512.1:3894-14721 GCA_002564285.1 Tympanoctomys barrerae
AGACAGCAGTCATCTCAAAAAAAAAAAAAAAAAAGGAGCAATAAACACCAGGGGCTGTTTGCCCTGAGGAGATCCAGAACTGCACAGAGACCAAACCTCGGTAGAGTAGACCTATGGCATCCAGCACTTTCAGGCATCCTCTGGAGTCATAAGGATTGCTAGAGGAGCTGCATTTGCCAATTCATGATTTCCACCTTAAACAAGAGGGGAAAAAAGGTGTGACTGATTGGTAACATCACTCCTTCAGTTCTTAGCCTGCATAAATTTTTAACTCCTCACAACAGCACAGTAAGGTCACTGCTATAATAATCCCCATTGTACAAATGAGGCAGCAGAGGCCTAGAGAGGCCCATCCCTGAGGCTAAGGAGCTAAAACTCAAACCCCAAAAGCCTGAAAGAAAAATGCCCTTTTATGTTTGAAGAAGAGAGAAATTAGAAGTTCAAAGTTGGGTCTCTCCTCTATAAAGAAAGTTCCAGGGCAGCGGAAAGAGCCCAAAGCCCAGAGTAGACCTGGTGCTCTGCCACTCCAAACCAAAGGTAAATGAAATGACAAGCTTTCCCTAGATGGGTGATGCTCAAGTGAGGGTGACGTTCCTCCACAGGGACGATCTGGCATCCTCTGCAGTTAATGTGCAGCTGTCACAAGTGGGGGAGATGCTCTTGGCATCCAGTGGGTAAAAAGTAGGGATGCTGGTGAGCATCTTACAGTGTTCCGGATGCCACCTCCCTGGTACAGAAGTACGGGGCCCCCAAGTGTCAAGAGTGCTAAGATGGAGAGACAGAGCCTTCTGGACCAATGAAATCTGTTCATTTTCATTTTGCATCTCTGATAAAGAAACTAGATGCCCTCTGTAAATAAAGCTATCTGCATGTCTTTCATTCTGTACAACCGTCATCTCATTACCCAATTTTTAGGGCAATCCCCAAACTACCCTTCAAGACCAGAAAGAGTTCATAAATTTCAGGAAGAGGTGGAGATCCTGTCTTTTAAGAAAGATACACTGCTGAATAAAAATTCAGCCTGCAGGTACCCCTCAGAGCTGACAGAGAATAAAGCAGAGAGGGTTTCAGATTTCTGAGGCTGCCAGGGGGACCGACTCTGTGCTCCTTCCATTCTGGAGCTTGTGTTTTGCATTTAAATGACAAGGGAACCATTGAGGAGAGGCCTGAGCTAGCCCTGCTCGAGGAGGAAAGTTGTCGCCCCTCTGAAGTGGCTGCGTTAATGTCATGTCATTACACTGTATTGCTGCACAGGTTAATATAATTGGGTGTCTATGTGTGAGCAATGATCCGTGCCATGTTACAGCTCTGAAACAAATGACATTTAACCAGCCAGTCTGTAAGGCTCCTTGTTATCTACATGGTGAGCAATTGGAACAGAGAAGGAGTCCTCTCGGTGAGCAACTGATGAATTAGTTGTTGGGTTTCCTCGACAGCCTGGATTTATAAGAGCACAATTCGAACATAATTTATTAGATCCATAAACAGACAGATCCGATGTTTTTACTGAGATTACATCTTGTCACCCTCAGATATTGTGTCACTGACAGCCCTGTTATAATTTAATTTTATTATTCTGATAGGGTGTTGTTTCTGAGAGCTTATTTATTTATTATCTCCCTCCCCCTTGAAAAGGCATTTTCTTGTTTAATGGGAAAAAGATCAGAAATTTTTCTGCTAACTGATACCTGGTAGGAATGCAGATGGCTTTCCCAAGCTATGACTGCTGGAACAGGAATTAGGAAGTGGCCCCTGGCCTAGAGTGTGGAAAGAAAAGGAGTCAAAGAAGAATCTGGAATGAAATTGGGGCCTGTTGGAAGCTTTTTCTCTTATAGAAAGTTCAGCCCACAGAGGACTTCTTTCCTTAGGCTTGCTCATCTCTGCAGGCTGCCTCCCCCACTTCAGGCTCACCTGTCACCGCAGGATCACCTGTTACCCCAGGACATGGGAGAGTCTACCCCAGGTTCACCAGTTGCTCAGAAAGTCTTGCATAGTGTTAGTGCAAGCAAAGTTCTCATCGAGGTAGAAAAAGAGAGGGGCACATGCCATTCTCAAGCATCTTTCTAGTAAAGGCTCACAAGTCAGAGAGACTAACACCTATCAGTAAGATGTCAGTGGCTACCCCAAGAGCTGCGTGGGGGAAGGGATGCTAGAGATATGTCCGGTCTAAAATAGCGTATGACAGTGGGAAAACTGCCCAGTTAGAGGCAATCACATCAGAGTCCATGTCCTTCTGGGTAGCCGTGGCTACCTGGATGAGCCACTGGACAGGCAGAACATAATGATACCTCCCTGGTAGGTCCTAATGAGGATACAATGAGATAATGAACATAGGTGTTTTGTAAGTACTGGGCAAATGAAGGTGGTTGGCAATAGCATTTGAAGTTCTAGAGATTATTTTCTCATCTGGAAGGCATGATAAATTGATTGAAAGTTGTTTTTAATTTTATAATAATCTATGTAGCATTTCAAAGTTTACTAAGTTCTGGCCCATTGTACAATCTTTCATAATGTTTTTATCTCCTAATAGTCTGGTGGGTGAGTGATTTTTAGCTTCCCCATTTTATGGGTGAAGAAACTGAGGCCCCCAAGGGTTACTCAGAGTTACTCAAAGTTATGAGATTCTGACTCATAACTGAGGCTTCTGATGAAATCAGGACTCCTTCTGCTCAGGATGAGAGTAAGGCAGAGCATGGCTCTGAGGACAACCAGAATGAAAATGTGTTGCCAGTTCCCTGTTCCCAAGAATTAAGCCACAGCTTGCCCAAAGGAAAGGCGATTTGGGTCAAGTCATAGAAAGCCTAGGGTACGGGTGCTCTGGGGATTTCGTTCCATTTGCTTGCCTGGCCAGCTTCCATCCCCAAGGCCAGAGGCAATTCTTAGAGTCATTCATAAAGCCCTCCATGACTCATGGGGAGGAAAGAAATTAATATCCGAAGTGGCAGCCGCTGAGTGGCAGCTCTATAACAGGCTTGAACCCCGACCCCTGGGCTACAGCTGGGAACGACTCAGCCAAGCACATCATTGACTCTGAGAGTCCTGGAACCTGAGATGTGCATGTGGGCTTGGAGGTCACTCAGTCCAGCCCCCTTATTTTACAGATGAGGAGGCTACATTCCAGAGAGGGGAAGGGGCTCGCCCAAGATCACAAAGTGGGCCAGGAGGCAAAATCAGGGCTGGAACCAGGTCTCCTAGTTCAGGACTCTTTCTGACATTGAGTACCCCATCCAGCATACCCTATCACTAGATGCCGCTTTGTTTGAGATCCTATAAAATATAAGAACTATCAAAACAACAGCTATGTACCATACAACTCTGCACAGATCTACCTAGTCATTACTATGAAACAACAGGAGTCTCAGCTGAGAGAGAGGGAGGCACACACCCTGTCAGCCTTCATCATCTTAGTCTTGAACCTCTTGCCTCAACCCATTAGGACTCCCAGCCCTGGCACCCTCTCCCAGTTGCCGCCCACTTTATTATTAAGACCTAACACCAGGGACATGCTGATTTTCTGAATCCCATCCATCCCCCTTTTATTGCCTCATTAAAATTTTCCTTCCAGACTGTTCTGCCTCAGGCCATGCTGATAAATGTTTTCCAGTCTTACCTGATCCTTAAGACCCTTTCCTGGGGAGATTGACCTCAGTTCTTCAATGGAGCCTGACTGGAACATAAGCAAAACTTTCAAAATAAAACAATGCCAGCTCCAACATTATATGGGCAAAGAAGCCATCCCTGACTTCCTTCCACCCCAACCAAAGACCCAATCCTTTTTTGACATCCTTTGCCAACTAGTTCCTGTAGTTCGTAATGATCCCTGAATGTGGTTTCTTGATCAACTTGTCTCCTCCGCTAGCAGGACCTCTGAGAGGCCAGAGCATGGTGTTTTTGCTTGCTACTATGTTAGCTATGATGTTACTCAGTGGGGTACAGGCTATAGGACAGAAGGATCACAGGGGGAACACATCCTCAGCCACCCCTAAAACACTGAGTTTGCCTTGCAAGATGGAAAATTCTGGAGACTCTCAGGGAGTCCAAAGAGGACGTGGCTCTTAGAAAGCAGATGGGCCCATCTTCAGCATAGGTTTAGGCTGAGATGCAGATCAAAGAAAGAGGGCCCCTCTTCACTCCTTGCCTCCATTCCTAAAGATATTTTCTATTGCCCCCAGCTCAAAGAAACAAGGACTCTCCCATGTCCTGGGGTGACAGGTGCTCCTGCAGTAACAGGTGAGCCTGAAGTGGGGGAGGCAGCCTGCAGAGATGAGAAAATCTGCCCTCAGTTGTGAGTCAGAATCTTATAACTTTGAGTAACTCTTGAGTAACTCAGTTTCTAGTTGCTACTGTATTAGACTACATGGTTTAAAAAGGTCAATGTATATTTCATCTTGGCAGTCCTATCTGACAAGTAGGAATCTCAAAGTTATCAGGTATTTGAAAGTATCAAAGGTAGATGCAGAACTACAAGGAAAGATGCAGAACTAAGTGTCGAAGAAGTATCCCTTTAGTAGGCATCTGCAGGTAACCCATGAGGAAAGTGGTTTTAGCAAGCTCACCTCTCCTGCCCGGCAGTTGCGGAGGTACCCGCATTGAACCTGACAGCCCATCAATGTAAACTACAAAGCAAAAGCTGGTGCAGCCTCAGTCTTGTGGGTGAACCAGGGACAGACCCAGCTACCATGGAAAACAACAATACAGGCCACTGAAGGAATGCCCCTGCCTCTATTTGAGTCAAGAGGGAGCAGTGATGAGCCTTAGAACCCAGCACAGGAACAGTTTCTAGATGCCAGTTGTAGCTGACCAGCAGGAACTGCTTGGAATAACCAACACAAGACCTGCAGCTGCTGCTCGGGAGAAACACCTGACCTGAGTCCCTGAGGACCTTGATTCCATGCACATTCCAGTCAGGACAGCAATGCATGGTTCACGCCTCCAGGATCTAGCGGTCTTCTGCCATAGACTCATACCTGGCATCTGGAAAATTTTTGCTGAGAACACAGCTGCAGCACTACTTGAGGATGACGCCTTAAGGTCTGCCCTCCAGGATAGCACTGTCGAGAAGAAATAGAATGAAGCTCCGTACATCATTTAAAATTTTCTAAGAGTCATATTTTTTAGAAAATACAAAGAAATGGGTAAAACTAATTTGAATATATTTAATTTAACCTAGTGTAACCAAAATATGTTTTTTCAACGTATAACCAACATAAAAATTCTATTGAGATAGTTTTTTTGAAATGCAGTGAGTATTTTATACCTATGGTATATTTCAGCTTGAATAAGCCTAGTTTCCAAATACACACAAATGCGAATATTTTATACTTACACTATACATCAGTTAGGAAAAGTCACATGCCTCTAGTTGCTACTGCATTAGACTACACAGTTTAAGAAGGTCAATGTATAGTTCATCTTGACAGCCCTATCTGACAAGTGGGACTCTCAAAGCTATCAGGTATTTGAAGGTATCAAAGGTAAATGTAGAACTACAAGGGAAGATGCAGAACTATGGGATTTCATAAGCCAGAGAATCCTCATGTGGCCCCACAATTCTTCATCAATAAAGCCAGGTTTTGTGCAGGGTCTGGTGAAACTCTCTCTAGCTGGTAGAGGAGGGGACCACCGTGGAGCTGCTGGCTTCTTGGCTGCCCTCCGGAAATGCTCTGCTTGGAGCTGGGAAATGGAGGAAAGGTTTGAAACCAGTCCAGATTTTCAGCTGCCTGGTCCCCACACCGCATCTGCCAAGCACCAGGAGTGAGGCAGATGCTGGAAATGCATCTGTCAACCTGCCCTGATGGTTCCTGGCGCTTCCCCCAGCCTCTCAGAGTCTCTGCTCCCACTCTGGTAGAACACAGAACTCTCTAAGCTTGCAGTTCTTGATGCCCACTGGAGCACATCCTCGGGGAGTCCCTGGAGGTGACACCTTAGAGGTGATCCCCTATTCTCAGGGGATGACTGTTCAGTCCACTTGGCTGCTTTGCTGCCCCTCATCCCTTTGGGGATAAAGCCTTCGAATGGGATGGGATGAGATGGGATGGGATGGGATGAGATGGGGTGGGGTGGGGTGAGGTGGGGTGGGGTGGGATGGGGTAGGGTGAGATGGGGAGGGGTGGGGTTGGGTAAGGTAAGGTTGGATGGCATGGGATGGGGTGGGAAAGGAAGGGGGCATAAACCCCAGCAGTCCCCACAAGCTTGGTGAACAGCTCTAGGAGCAGTCAAGTAAATCTTGGTGTGGAGTAAGGCCAGTGCCTTCAAGGCAAGTGGTCCAGCCAGCTCCTACTCCCACTTTCTTGTCTATATCTCAAGTTTGCTTCTACAACAATATGTAAGTAAAGCTTCCAACCAACAGTATTTAACAACTTCCCAATAAGAAAACAACTGAGAACTAATAGGGTAAAGAGGACCTATTACCATGAAAGGGATAAGGCTTGACTCCAGGATGGTCTCAGTACTTTTGTGGAGTCCTCCATCACTGGGAGTCCAAGGTCATGACAGATGATACTGACATTGTACAGATTAAATTGGTGGAGGGGAGGAGTTAGTCCAACTGGATGTACACATGTAGGTATGTTTCTGCTTTAAATGTATTTAGTGCAGGGTCTCACTATACAGATGGGACTCAGAGTGATTCTCCTGTTTTCATTCTCTCAAGCACTGGGATTACAGGTACTCACCACCATGTCCAGTCTCAGTCTCCATCTCAGTGCACCCCAAGCCGGGGGGGGAGGGGACAGCAGCACAGCACACAGGGCATCGAATCCCCGGTTGCTGCGTCTGCCTAAGAGGTCTTTAGTCCTCTGAGCTCTCTGGTCAGCCCAGTAAGTATGTTTTATAGACCTTCCCAAAAGACCTTAATGGATCTGAAAAGCTTAGAGTCCAACCCTCTCCCTCATGCCAGCACCAGATCAGAGCCTGGGTCAGCACAGGTGCTAGGGAAATAAGGTTAATCAACTAGGTGGAAGAAAGGAAGGGCAAAGGAGAGGTGGATGAGAGGGGTCAAGAAAATGTGGTGAGGGTGGGGTGAACACCCAGAAGACCAAGCGCAAGAGCAGGGTGGGAACTGCTGCTGCCCAGCCGTGGGTCTGCACATGCAGCCCAAGTCCCTCTCTCCGTGTCGTCTCCATGACGGAACACAGCAGGCTGGAGATCCCAATCTATCCTGGAAAACCTTTTTCCAGTTCTCCTTTTATCATCTTAAACCATCAAGGAGTTTATCCGTCAGCTAAACATGGACACCATATGTGGGAGTATTCACTCTGATACTGATGCTTTTCTCATAAATGTGTGGGTGGAGGAACTCTTTGTAAACAGTTAAATATTATGTAAATGCTAATTTCTCTGCATTGCCCTGTGAAGGAACTCCCTGGGAAGTAGTCTCCTCGTGGAAGGCCATAAAAGAAAATGGTAAAAATAAATTAGAGAGAAACGCAAGCCAGCGGCAGCATACGGTGTCTGTTTTGCCAACACACAGCCCCAATATCCCCTCTGCAAACTCTGGCCTCAACAGGAGGGGATTTGCATAACTGCCGTGACAGATGCCACCGCTTCCCAGAGGCCACCCGGCTTTCACAACTTTCAGGAAACAGTCTGCCAGGGCTGGTTTCAAACAAAAACATTTTTAAAAAGAAAATCACCAAGCATTTCTTCCTTTTATAATTTTTGATATGGTTCTGTATTATATAGCATGGAATTTAATCTTAAAAAGAGGAGACACAAGTAAAATAAATGATGGGTATGGACTTTTAAAATCTTCCTAGGTTTGGAGTTGCCCGCCCAACCTCTCAGTAACAACTTTGTCTAAAATCCTCAAATACATTTTGGCCATGTCAAACAAACAAACAAACAAACAAACAACTATGGCAGGTGTCTCCCCCAAACAAGCCTATTTCTTTGTAAGCAGCTATGCCTGTCCTGCACTCCCCTAGCCAACCTCAGCTCTGGATTTTAACCACCACTCTGATTCTGTCATACACAAAAGAATTAGAATCTTAGGGTCATACTACTATTTGTGGAGTGAGTATTCATACATTCTTTGCAAATGCATGATATATGAACTGTATATATTTCTTTGATAAATTGTTTTTAAATATTTCCTCCTTTTTATTAATTGAAGAGGAGCCTCATGTATCAATGCCATTTTTTCCTGTTTTTCACATAAATTATTTTCTTGCAATGTTCGTTTGTATTATTATTCCAATATTAAGGCAAAGACTATTTTTGCCTTGTAAACAAGATTTTGCTTACAGCTAAATGAAAAGAAGTGAAGTTAATCACAGTGAAATAATAGGTTTAAAAAGGTAATTCAGTGGTATTGGAATGAAGTTTAATCTTCAGCAATAGAAGCCATGCTGAGAGAAATGGCAGAAAAGC
Source organism: Tympanoctomys barrerae (assembly GCA_002564285.1). Classification (NCBI taxonomy): domain Eukaryota; kingdom Metazoa; phylum Chordata; class Mammalia; order Rodentia; family Octodontidae; genus Tympanoctomys; species Tympanoctomys barrerae. The sequence continues at coordinate 12,265 of NDGN011514512.1, forward strand.
TTGTTCTGTAATTAAATGGTATTTATCATTGGCAGGTCAGTTCCGCTGGGTGAGAGGCTCCAGGACTCCACACAGAAAGCAAAGGATCTCTGCAGACAAAAAGGGTCCAGAGTAGAGCCTGAGGACTGCAAAGTGGGCTGGACAGAAGAGCTGGCGCAGCACCACCACCACCCCGGCGCCTCCACAATCAAGTAGTGCAACTCCACCCATGTGCTTCAGCTCACAGCAAAGGGTCCAGCACAAATAGCAAGAACAACCCCCACACTCCTCCAGGAGAGACCCAACACTGAGCCTCCCTCATCATCATTAACTACATGTGCTCGAATTTTAGCAGACCTGGGATCCCATCAGCCTTCTGGTAACTTCACTCACTGCATCTGTAAAATGGGAATCACACAGCATTCTTTTTTTTTTTTTTTTTCAGAACCAGGGATTGAACTCAGGCCCTTGTGCTTGCCAGGGAAGTGCTTATTCCATTGAGCCATCTCCCCACCACCCCTGCAAGAGCAGTATTCTTAAGAGCTGTGATAACTAATGATGCAGGATGTCATGTACCTCACCTGGTACTGTAGCAAACTCAGCACTAGGAACTGCACTGATAAACATTCAAACCTCAAGCAGAGCTAGTACTGGTTGAGAACCTGTAGCCCATGGAGAAGGCTAAGCTTCTCCCAATGATGGTCTTCAGGGATCCTTCTGCTAGTGCACAGAGCACATCCCCACCACAGCAGTCCTAAAGGAAGCCAAAGGCATTGGCCTAAGACAGAGAAGGCTAAGGAGTGATTTTAGGAGGATTCTCAAATGGATCTCTCCAAACATAGTCCAGCCCAAGGACAAAGTGAGTCACCCAACTGAGCCCCATCCTAGTTTTCTCTTTTCAAAACCCTACTGTCCTCCTGGGACTGAAGGTCACAAACCCTAGACAATCTGGCTGATCCATAACCATGCCCTTCATGCATGCCTTCAGTTTGGGTTGAAGTCCTGCATCTGTCACTTGCAAGGGTATGATCTTAGACAAGTAGGCCTCCAAAAAATGAGAGAAAGTGACAGTTCCTAGTGGACATGAGGATGAAGCTCAATAACTGAAGGTGAGCCCTTTCCTTCATCCTATACCTCCTAGCTAGCTGATGGCTCTTTCTTAGAGGCCATTGGCCTTTTGATTCACACGCAAGGTCTTTAATGAGCTGCGCATGCCACTACCCTGCCAAGCAACAAAGAGACCAAGTGTAGGGTGCTCCAGTTTGGGAGGGACTTTCCTGTTTTGAACTCTGGCCTGACTATCAGGGAATTTTCTATCACAAAGTTCAGGCATCCTTGAGGCTCTTTCAGTGAACAGCATTTCGGTAGGACCTGTTTGACACTTTCAAGACCAGAGGCTCATCTGCTGCTAGAAGATGCCTTAAAATCAGCCTAGTCTTTCTTTGGCCCATGTGCAAAAACATAGCAGGGCATTCTCCAATATCAGGGGCAACTGAGCCTGGCACTGTGCCAGCTTTCATCTCTAAGAAGCTTAACTTTAGGCCCTTTATTAGCTCTTCCATTTTTATTAGTGTTCCGGAGCAAAGTGTCTGCTGCTAAAGTTATTGAATTTTCACTAAAACCTAAATACATGCATGACCCTTTTGTGCTTTCATGTTCAAAAAGGTACAGACTTCCAACTGCCATCTCCTGCCTCTTTCCATATCTTTCCTCATTACAGGCTGTGGTCCAAAACCAATACAAATTAAATAAATACCCCACTGAGAGCTACACTTTGGAGAATTGTCTCATTGCCATACAGATGTGGGCTATCTCTAAACAGCACCAACATCTTGTATTTTATTCTATATTTGAGGGAAAAAAAGAAGAAATTAAAATCCAAATAGTATCCGGGAAGGAAGTGTTTGCATGGGTGAATGTTTGATTTCATTTTTCTCCCAGCATGCCTTCCTCTTTCATCCCATAATAGCTCTTCGCAGCTAATCTGTCCTAAAAACTCAAAGGTAAAGATGTTTATTGATACAAAGCCAACATGCAACTTGGTTTCCAGAGACCACTGAAAGTGCATAAATAGTAAATTTCACTTGATGTCTACTTATTAATGCAATTCCACTCTGAACATTTCTACAGAAAGAGGTTTCGCCAGATGGAAGATAAGTCTTACGTTATGGATATGTATGGAAGACAACATTTGGTTTCCATCCTAAATGACAGATACAGGCTGTCCCAGTGATTGCATTTTCTAGGGCAAATCACCAAATTTCACATCAATTACTTTTTCATTTAGCAGTTCAAGAAAAAAGTTTGTTTTTCTTTTTTAAAAAAGATCACTGAGGGGCTGGTGAGATGGCTCAGTGGTCTAAGGAACCTACTTAGAACAAGCGTAACAAAGTGTGGGGACCGCGGTTCAATCCTCCAGCACCACATGCCAGCCCCGCCCCCTGGTGGGCTGAGCTGGCCACACACACACACACACAC
>NDGN011514517.1:3036-27527 GCA_002564285.1 Tympanoctomys barrerae
CCCCAGCACCACATGCCAGCCAGCCCCGCCCCCTGGTGGGCTGAGCTGGCCACACACATACACTCACACGCACACACACACACACAATAAATAAATAAATAAATAAATGTTTAAAAAAATAAAAAGGAAAAATTATTAAAAATTAAAACAAACATTAAACATGATTTTCAAGTTTGCTATTATGAAGCTACCCTTAAAGCATGAAGCTATGATATGTTTCAAATAACAGCATGCCATTCAGATATTTGTTTATGAATGAGGCTATTTATTAACCCAGTATCCTTTGTTCTAATGCTTCTTGTTGGCAGCTGCCATCTGTCTGGCCACTCTATCCAGTTGGATTCATTAGTTTAGAATATTTATGTGCGTGTACATGAGTCCTATCTGTAGTCTTGCTCCAAGCCCCACTGATATGGGGAATTTTTTAAAAATTTCAACATCACCCACACCTGCATACATTATCTTCCCCTCTGCAGATTTACTTTTCTTTAAAGTCCTTGTGAAAAGTCATGCTATATATTTCAATTTTATTTATTGTCTTTTAGTTAGTAGAATGTAAACATAATAAGAACATGGAGTTTTTTCATCACTCCATGAAAGTATGATACATACTTAGTGCTCAATAAATTCAATTTTTTCACTATCCATTAATCAAATAAAATTTTACTGAACATCTTCTATGCTCTGGACACTGTGGAGGCTATTATTTATACTTGAACAGTAAAGATATAAAAAAGAAAGAGGAGACCTAGTATATTTTTTTAATTAGAGAAAAGAGTTAATTAGATGATCTCACTCCAGATCTATGCAGGTTTTCAAAGGGAAGTAGAAGAATACAGCAGCCATAACCACTCCCACCACCCACCAGGAGATTCCACTTAACCACTCTTAACAACCCCATAAACACACAGTGTTCCTTAGTCACCCATTGTAGAATACAAGAGGTGACTCATAAATTCTTTAATCCCTCTTGGCAGCAAGTTGTCTGTAGGTCTACATAGCTGTTGCCTTAGGAGTCATCCCAGAGTACAGATGGATGTGAACCGCATTGAAGTGTAAGTCTCACTGTGTCAGACGGCAAAGGCTGCTATGTGTTTAAATTATGTTTCCCCTACAAAGAGAATTCATACACATCTGGTAGATCAAAGGCTACATACAATTAAGCAAGATCTTATGAAAGGATTCGTGTACATTCATCCAGTGGAATAAAACAGCTTAATTCTGAAGCCCAGTACAGTGGTATTATCATTGACTCTTTATTGTGATACAAATGGTGTTTCTTTTTAAAGTGACACACTTAATACATGCCTTGCTTTTATTTTCTGCTGTCACTAGGAATGAAATGAACCTGGGAAAGTTATGAAAGGTTATGTATGAAAAATGGCTAGCTCCACCAAAGGTAATGTTCATGATTTTTAAAAAATGAAATAGCATATTTATAAATGTGTTTTTTTAAGATTTACGTGCAACATCGAATTCAATTTATTTATGATTTATATTTAACTTATTCATTACATATATTTCACTTTGCAGGTTGATATGTATGAAAACAGAGAGACGTAGAGAAAATTCTGATTAAAAATATAAGAATTGATGGTTTAATCCATATGGATTAATAATACATCAGAGAGACGAGAGAAAAAGCCAATATAATTCTGGGTTTAATTGGCCATTCAGTTTAGTCAAATATCATGTGTAGAAACACAGAAGACCATCTGCTATGAGGTCTTCTGGGCTTTCCGCTTGCCAGTACTGTCAGGCAGCAGGATTTACCTAAGTTTTCACAGTATGCAAAGAAGGGCTAAAAGAGCCTCAGGTGGAGAAGTTTTCAACTCGGCTTCTCACAGCAAGAAATAAGGCCTGTTACAAAGAATGGGCGGGATAAGCTGTGGTGATCAAGCTGTGGCCGTGAAGCAGGAAGAAGTGGAGACACATGCGCTGATGTGAAGCGACATTCTTAACACATTACATAACAATGCTAACAGGAATATAGCTCCTATGATCTTACTTGAAGGTGAAAGAGCATGTTATGTGGGGACAGATGAACACATCTCCCCTCACTGCACAAGCCTCATAGGTGTGCCGAAATCTTTACAGACATTATCTTTGGGTGGGAGATCATTAATGGTTTTCATTTTTCCCCTTACACACATATTCCTTTAAAACTTTTGTTTAGTGAATATATTTGTGAATTGTTTAAGTAATGTTATTAACTGCCAAATGGTCCATTAGTAATAAAGCTCATGAGATCTTTAGGGTTTATTATTATTATTATTATTATTTGCTTTTGTTTTTGTTCTTTAGGCTATCTAGAACAAGAACTAGCAAGCTGACAGAGAACAGCTGATTAACCCTTTCTAGCTCAAAAAGTGTTATCATGGGCCGACCAGATAGCTCAGTGGACTAAAGCACCTGCTTAGGCAGAGTGCAGGGGCCAGGGTTCAATTCCTGGTACCACAGGCTGTGCTGGCCCTGCCCCTGGGATGTGCTAAGACAGTGATTAAGACTGGGTATGGTGGCATGTGCCTATAATCCCAGCGATTGGGAGGCTGAAAACAGGAGGATCATTATGTGTCCAATCTGTGTAGCAAGCCCATGTAGACCTTGCATCAAACACATTGAATTAAGAAAGAAAGAGAAAGAAAGAAAAAGTGTGATCATGCCCATATTTTCACAGCAGCCCAATTATTAGAACTTTTCAATAATGGGCATGTAATTATTATTCATGCCTTACTAAATAATCTAAAACATATGTGCAGCCTCATTCCTTGACTTAGCCATTGAATATTTATTAAATGGCAAGCATGTGTTTGGCTTCTTTTTGTTATTATTATATATCATTGATGGAATAGTGATTATTATTCTATTACTCAAATCATAGGGAGTCTTTTTGTCTGGAAATATGAGGATCAGGGCACAGAGGCCTGTGCTCAGTCCGTGACTCAGGAACAGTACTCAGTCACTGACCCTCTGGCACAGGCAACAAATTACCCCATACTGTAGTCTGGGTTTCGAATGCCCTCTAAAGCTAGATGTGTTATAGGCTTGGTCTACAGTTTGGCAATACTGGAAGGAGTAGAGTCTGCTCATTGTTAATGGTAAGTGTACATCATTGTTGAAATTTTAAAATATTAACACATTCACATTGTATAAGATATTATCACTAGCTTGTAACTAATGTATGATTTCATGTTGTTATTTCTCCTTTTAATTGGAAAAAATGTATTATTTCCTTTCAAGAATGTCAGACATATTATGAAATAGTAATGACAGTAGTAATTTTTAAAATAATAAATGGTTTCTTAAAATGGAGATTATATCTATGCTATTTTAGCAATATGTACTTGGTATAAAATTTCATTTGAAATTCAAAGAATTGTAAAGACAAAAGTGTCAATGGTTTGGGGAGATAGCTCAGTAGAATAAGCACTTCCCTGGCAATCACAAGGTTCTGAGTTCAATCCCTGGTACCACACACACACACACACACACACACACAAAAGTATAAAAGTGTCAACATAATTCCAGTATTTAGGGCCATGGAGATTGCTCAGTGGAGTAAGCTCTTTCCTGGAAAGCACAAGGGCCTGAGTTCAATCCCTGGTTCCACCAAAAAAAAAAAAATCTCACTATTTAAATGCAACTACCAGTAATATTTCAAAATGTTTCCAAATGTCTTTTCTACATTTATGTATATGCATTGTCATAAATACAATCACAAAATGCATAGTTTTGTAAACTACTATATTTACATTACAGTGTCCCACAAATATTGAGAATAATAACATTATCTGCCACTAGAGTGCATACTACTCAAACGGAGGTGATAAATGTGTAGTACTAACTTAATAACTTGTAGTTATCACCATTGTAGAAAAGAAGACTATCCAAGGAATATTCAAATAGGTTAATTTGTGTATTGCCTTATCTACATAGTATTTCTATTCTAATGAGCAGAGCAGGATTATACAGAGGCAAAACAAATTTGTTATGAACAGCTCTTATCTTGGCAAATAAAGACTCAAGCAGTTTTCCAATACAGGAAAAATGGGGAAAAAATAGGGAACATGGAATAAAAATAAGACAAAATACATAGATGAGACCATTCTTCCCTTAACTTCCTTTGCAAACCTGGTTACGTTTGCTAAGTTTGCTAAAGGATTAGTTTCATCCATGGAAGCAAGATGAGTGAGTTTTTCCTAGGACCATTTTGTTATACCAGGATTTTATAAATTGATGAATCGTTGAGTTCCAGTACACTGTTACAGACTCATGATTTTCCTTTGCCCCATTCTTTTTCTTTTGATAACTCCTCTCTTCCTTTTGGAGAAGCATACCTTTCTCATTGTGCACCAGGCATCTTCCTGGGACTGACACCCACAATGGTCTCCAGAGCTGGGACTATTTACCAGGGCTGACCAACCAGAATACCAATGCTTTTGAATGCAATGATTGGCCCATGGGATGATATATGACCCAATTCTCCACTGAGAGCCCTACCTGCTTGGAAAACCTTTTCTCTTTATTTAGTTTACACATCTAGAAGAAGGAAAGTCTGAAACTATCTATAGTTGCCTTATCTCTGGCTTGGGGACAGTCTGTAGAGAATAAAATAAGTGCTAGGGTAAATGCATAGAGAAGAGGAGTCTAAATCTTCACTTATTTCAAAAAGTTATATAAGAACTTCAAGAGTAACAATGACACATGGGCCATTTATAGAGTGGTATCCAGACCTCAGGTGAGCAGGACCCTGACGATAAAATTTAAGCCAGATGTCATTATTTGTATCTAGATGTTCCCCTCAAAACCTCATGCAGTCATGGGATGGGCTTCTAGAGTTTGTAATTAATTCATGATCCAAAGCTGGGATTATGGATGTAAGTGTTTCACCAGCCCTGGGGTAGAGAGCCTGAATTCAGTATAAGGGAGGGAAAGAGCTTTGCTCTCTATCGCTGATCCTCCTTTTTGCTTTTGTTGTTTTTGCTGTTTTCTGTCACCGTGAACTGTTGCCCTCTGCCACGTACCACACCCTGCCTATGAGGCAGTTGACTGAAACTTCCACAAACTGTGAGCTAGAGCTGTGAAAAGTTTATTAACCTTTCTTTCCTTAATTTTGAATATCAGATATTTTGTCCCAGAAATGAGAGAAAAGATCAGGAATGGGGCCCTTGCTGTGACTATACCTGACCACATGGTTAAATAGCCTTTGGGAATGGCTTCTATGAAGAGAAAGTTAAGGTCTGGAGATGGCCCCTGAAAAAGAAGTACTGGAATACCTTTAGCTGTTCTGTATGGGACAGTGTGGTCAGAGCTCAGAAGGCAAGAAGGCTGACAGAAGTATTGCTAGTAATGGTCAGCTTGGGAGGTTTCTGCTGGGAGAGACTGCATTGGCTGTTGGACTTCAGATGATGTGTGTTATGGATTGGCAGAAAGGTTTTCTGTATTTTGCTCATATCCAGAGACTTTGCTTGAGACTGAGATCAAGCACAGAAGACTGATTAACCTGACAGTAGAAATTTTAAGAAGTCAAATATTGAGGTGGTGACACACTTATTATGGAGGGCTTTTAGCAGATTTATGTTGAAAATCAAGAGCAAAGAGCCCAATGGGATGATTTAAAATGTGGGTTTGGCCAGAAAGGAAGCTCCAAGAAAGCCTTGGACTATAAAGTCAGAGCTGAAGAGATCTCCAGTGCTGAGAAAGAACAGGAGTATACAAAAGATAGTCTTATAGATCCACAAGAAGCAGCAATAATCCACCTTTTGCAGCCTCTAAAGTGCAAAAGTGCAAGACTTTGCTGTGAGGAGAAAGTCACACAATATCATGTTCTAAAATGGTGGTGGAGGCCACAGCAGGTTCCAGAATGGCAGAATTATACAGAATTTGTTGCTCAGAATTAGGTTCAGAATGCTCAGCAATCAGGGGCCAGGGAGATAGCTCTGTAGAGTAAGCACTTATCTGGTGAAGCACAAAGTCCTGAGTTCAACATCCTGTACTGAAAAAAAAGAAAAAGAAAAGAAAAAAGAATGCTCAGCAATCTAAGCACTGGACCACTATTGCCAAGAGAAAAGAAAATCTGGCTACTACTCCACCTGACAGCAGACCTTGGCCTCATCCCCATGGCATTGGTTTTAGGTGCATGCAGAATGTATGCATTCTGAGATTAATAAGGCTTCCACTGAGATTTCAGAAGGCCAGAGAAAACAGGCAGTGTGTCACTGAGGGCAGTGCGTGAAGTTGTGTGTATAGAGTGAGAGGTACGATGGAGACCCCAGAAGTTTGCAGAAAACATGAATGCGCATCATCTAAAGAAAGTTGCAAGGAGGGAGCAAACCAGGCATAAGAGACAAGCCATACAAGTTACACAGAGGTGCCACAGAGGTGGAGCCATGTAAGGCCTTTGGAGTTTGCAGTTTATCACCGATTGTTTCGGACTTTCCGCATGGAACTGCAGGACTTAATGTTTATCCTGCTGAATTTTGGACTTGCTTTAGTTCCAATGCTTTGTATCATGCTGTTTCTACCTTTTGGAAAGATAATGTTTTTCTTGTGCCTTTGAATGTTGGAAATGTTGAACTTTTCATTTGTACAGGGGCTCACAGCTAAGAGTCTGCCTTAGATCTTGAAGCAAACTTGGGACTTGGACTCTTCAGCAATGATGAAACTGTTAGGACTTTGGCACCTTTTATAGGTGGGCTAAAATGCCTTTTGCATAAAGGGATGTACATGAGTATTTGGAGGAGGAGTGGAATGTTATGATTTGTGTCTAGATGTTCCCTCAAAGTGTCATACACTCACGAGGTCAGCTTCTGGAATTTGTGATTGACTTATAATCCAAGGCCTGGACACCAGCCCTGGGTCGGAGAGCCTGAATGCAATGTAAGGGAGGGAGAGAGGCTTGTTTTTTGTTGCTGCTCTTCCCTTTTGCTCTTGTTCCTGTTGCTATTTTCTGCCCCCATGAACTGCTCCCCTCTGCCATGCCACTCTGCCTTCAAGGCAGGTGAGTGTGGGCTGAAACCTGTACAATCTGTGAAGTAAATAAATATTTCCTTCCTTAATTTTTATGTTAGGCATTTTGTCTCAGCAGTGAGAGAAAAGTAACAGAGACACCAAAATTCCTAAATTTCAAACGTTTCACAAAAGCAGGAATCCAGCACTATAGGTGTGGATAACGAGGATGTCATTCCCTTGGAGAAATGATTTTTAGGAGGTCTTCTATTTTCCAGGCACCATGTGCCCTTCTGGGTGGCTTACAATATGCATCCAAGAAGAAGGAATGTAAAGTGCTGCACTAAACTTTGCTACCAAGCCAGTCCTAGAAAGTGTTGATGTCAGAGTTAAATTAACCCTTAAAAATACTGAAATGGGTCGGGGAGATGGCTCGGTGGAATAAGCGCTTCCCTGGCAAGCGCAAGGGCCTGAGTTCAATCCCTGGTTCCACNCCCCCCCCCAAAAAAAATAAATAAAAATACTGAAATGTGATGTTTCTTATATGTGAATTATTCTAAATTGCACATGTTCCTTTCTTTCCCTTCCGTTTTGTACACTTTATGCTGCCTGGATTATCCTTTAGAGAAGCAAGTGTTATTGAATGTAGTCGATTAAAAAAGGAAATAAGAAGATCTCTGCTATGATATCAGGTTTCATTTTTTGGTAGAGAAAGAAAGGTGGTGCTTGTTCTCTTAGTTTTGTGGTTGTCGTTGTTCTTTATCTTAGGGCATTAGTAGGACTTGGCTCAAGCAAGGATGGAAGAAGACAGCATGAGAGAAACCACAGCCCTGAAGGCTTACAGCATCCCACACAATAGAAACTGTTCCACCAGAGCTTAGGGAGGAGCCATGGGCCCACACAGGGCCTTGGCAATAGATCAGAGTTCAAAGGTCTTGAAAACTGGGATAAGATTCTGAACCTTGTCCAATAGGTAACTGGGTCTATGGAAATTTCCTAAGGAGAAAATTAGAAGAAAAATCTTTCACTTTAGAAAGAGCCTGATTACACTGTTGAGAGAAGTAATTCTTAAAGAGTAACCTCAAATTAGCTGGATCAGCACATTTAGAATTTTTTTTTTTTTTTGAGATATAAATTCCCAGGTCCCACCTGGACCTACTACATGAGACCCAGCAACCCGTGTCCAATCAGCCTTGGCTGCCTGTGAGGTTCAATCCACAACCATGGACGTGGGAAGGGAAAAGGGCATTTCCTAGAAGGTACTGATAAAACTTGTATTTTTGCTCTAAGCTGTTTCAGGTTAAAGGTAATTCAACCACAGCATGGTAACAAGTTGCCCACCACAGAAACAGAGAAAGTAGTTTATATAGTAGCTTATAAACAGAAAGTTCTTTATATCCCTCCATATAAAGAACATGTTAAAGTGATTTTTTTCTTATTTGTTAAATACATATATTCCAACTGCCATTGTTTTGCAGAGAAACGGATTAGGGGGAAGCAGTGGAAAGCTAAAATTAAGTCACAGGCTTCTTTTCCCTGACGTTCTCTGATTTCTGATTGACAAAAGGCTGTTTTTCTGGAGCTTTGAATGCCTGTGGAATGGCATTTCTTCGTGTTACTGCTGAACTCAGAAAGCCGTGAATTCTGCACTGGGGTGCCTTCCATGCTGTTTCTCAGCATGTTCTTCATTTAATACTCATGAGATATTGGCAAGTAGTAAGAACTGCACATGCAGAAACGCTGGGCCTCCAGCAGGCGAGGTTAAAGGAAAGCTTTCTTTGAAGCTCATCAGTATTTGAACTTACTTGGTGGACAGTGCAGTGGTTCTTTCTTTCCTGAGAATCTGAAAGTCTTCCTATACCTTGAGGTAGAGCATCATGTGCAACAGGGGCAGGCCTAAGGCAGAACCTCTATTGCCCGAGTGAAAATCAGCCAGTACTACAGCCTCAGTGGAAACACAGTGCCCATGACCACTCTTTCTCCATCATACTGGCCCATCCATATTTTAATTTGTAGACTTAATGTGAATGCAGTCAGATACTCCTGGTATTTGGAAGAAACCCAGTTTGACATAAAGAACTCTTATTTTCCACATTGACAGATGTCACTGTGGTTTCTTGAAGAACTTTAACAAGAGGTGAGGCACATGATATTTTGTGGCCACCAAAGAAAACATCAAGTATCTTGTGAGTGTTTCAGATATGCCTACATCCCCAAGTGAGGCAGGACAGAATTGCTTAAGATCTGACCTTGAGATTTGTGTCCAACCACTCTCATCCACTTGGACTTCAGACATGCCATGAGTGAGGCTGAAAAGGTAGAGGACATTTCCTTGGGGAAGACTGGAATGGATGTTTTCGGAGTCTCATCTCTCCCTATAAAATACTTTGTAATAAAAACTATTAGTATCTTTGTGAATAGGGGTTCTTTGAAGAGTAAATTAGATTATCTATCTAGTCCTAGGTTTTGGAACTTTGGCACTAACAGCATTTTGGACTGAATAATTCTCTACTGTTGGACATTGTACATTGAAGGACAGTTAGCAACAGGCTTAGTGAACTCAAAGGAAACTAACTGTTGAGACACAGTGTCAGTGAACACGTGGCTTTATCTTCTCTAGTACATACCTTTGTCTCAAGTTTCCCCATTTGTTATCTTAGATTAACCTTAGAAACTCAGAACTACACTGCATCAGGGGGGCTTTAACATCCATATATTAGACTGGTGGGGTGTGGGAGAGAAAGAAACAACCTTAGGGCCAGGTTATTTCTGGTGGCAAGAAGTGATTTTCCCTAAAGTAAGGACTAAGATTCATGGTATTGAATTGTTTAAATGAGGTGTTTTATGAGGAAACAGTTGAAGGTTCTGTCTCATTTCAAGACTTCTTATAGGAACTTAGGACCCTCTGAAGAATTTTAACTTTTCTTCTTGGTGAATTATTTCTCCATGGATTCTAGGAACTATTAAATTGAGGTTAATAATTTTTCTCCATACTCTTATGCTTATGGATCACTACATCTTTTGGCTGTTCTATATAAATGAGGAAATTAAGGCCTGGGTATGCTGGTTAATTAAACCATCTTCTCCTAGCTTCCTGACCATGTTCCTCTGTCTTGGTGACTAGAGTGGGGACACCACAGTCTCACTTTACCAACTCAATCCTTCTTAGCAATAAAGTACAACTGGGGTGGGGGAAAGGAGGAAAAAAGAAATATATGAATACATACACACACACACACACACACACACGATAGCTAAGTTAATTGTACTACTAATTTCCAGTAGTTCATTGAAAGGAACAGCCAGTGCTTGTACTGTTTGATCAATTCTACATGGCTGTATCTAGTAATCTGAGCAACAACTTTGAGGATAACAACACTCAGTATAACAACCATCGCTCATTTCCTACCATCTTGTTTTGAAATTCTGTATCATTTTTTCTTGGGTACTTTTGTCTCTTTAAAATTAAAGCCTAGAGTGACATAGGCAGAGGTAGGGAAACTGGGAGGCTGCAGGAGGCAGAGGCCTTGCTTTGTACTCTTTGCTGCCTTTCCCCTCCGTGTGACTAGGCAATGTGAGCCATACCAAGGGGTTTATGTAGCAAGAGTTTGTTCAACTTTCTGGTAATTTTCCCTTCCTCCTAGAACAAACTTAGGGTGCAACCAGGCTATCTGTGTTATCTGGCAGCTTCTACCCCCTGGGAACTGTGTTTTGATTCTGCAGGTGGCTCTTCCAGTCTCCCAGCTTGCCCTCTTCAGGGGCCTGACTCCACTAGCCTGAAGGATGCAATGACTGTAAGGTGTCGGTATCTTGATCTCTCTTTTGCCAGTCCTAGGGCTGCTAGATGCATCCTATAGTCACTATATCTTTGTTGCCTCGGGCTTGTTACACCGCCGATGCATATTTGATCAGTTCTTTATATTAAATTCTCTTTGTTGAAATTATTAGGATGCATTTTGTTTGGCTGGAAGGACTCTGGTGGGAATAAAGAAAGCAAAGTTTCTATGCAGAACCTTTCTGGTAGGATTGATATGGTAGCAGCAGTTCAGCCTCTGGGCATTCAGTGGCCCTGGGGTTGTCCCTTATGAGCTGCAGGTCAGCCAGCAGAGAGCTTCGTGGTGTCAAGAAACAACAGCCAAGTGCACAAAGTGGGAGCACTGCTGAGGAAATTCTCCTTCTGTGCCAAATGTAAGGGTATCTATGGATTAAGATCTGGTCACAACACAACAAAATGAAGTGTAATTAAATAAGGGGGAACAGGTCAATACACTCCATGAAAAAAGAAAGATTATTGTAAGGAGCCTTTTGTTTTAGATGTATACAAAGATATACGTATGTACATATGGATATAACCTACAAAAAGCATGTTTGTTTGTTTGTTTGTTTGTTTGTTTCATTGTGGGTCTGCCAACCTTAAAAGGGTACCAGAGTAGGTAGTGATGTTCACATGAAACCACAAGACTTTGGTGCCTTTTTATAAATTCCAAGACAATTGACTTGCACCAATGGTTGTTCAGCTGCTCAGTTCACAGGCAACAAACCTGAGAAATGGAGGCAAATGAAAGGCCAAGGACCTCGGCGCGGCCTTGTGCCCAGGGCCCTGCTTCCCTGTTGTGGCTTGTGGAAGCTGCCGTGATGCTTTGGCTTTGCGACTGGCTACCATTTTCCTTCTGTGCTTAGACTGTCCTGTTTGTCCTGCCTGAATCACTGAAATGGAAAGAAGGTCAGAACCTACCACCTTAATTGCTATGCAATTATATACCCTTTTCAGTTTAGGAACATTCCAAATTAAGCCTTTCAGGCCCTGTGCTAAGTGTTATTGGACTTTCCCCAATACTATTTTGCCTGAATGCCTAGATTGAATGTTTTCTTTTTTTCTAAAACTTTATCTGTCCCACTAAATCCTCTGCCCCCTCACATATACATGCACTCTTACTATGCAGGGTAGGAAAATGAAAGCAAATTTTCAGAACTGATGGAGAAAATAAGGGTTTGAGATCATTCTAAAAACTGAGAGTGAGATATTCTTCTGGGGCTAGAAAACTCCTAGTGCAAAAGACAAGCGGAAATTTCTCTACTTCGTAGGAATGGATTTCAGCTCTTACACACATTTTTATCCACAGATCCCTTCAGAGGCCACCTCTCCAGACTTATAGTACTTGGCCCTATGGTTCTCCCATAAAGTCCTTGCAGTGCTTTGGTGACTGTTTGGAGTTAAATCAAGCAAACTCCTGATGCTGTGCTACACTATACTGCTGAGGGGTTTTGCTGTTATTTCATGGTGGGCATAGAAAAGGGAGCAGTTATTCAAGACAAAGAATAAAGACAAGGACCGAACGCAGGTCCTTGTGCTTGCCAAGGAAGCGCTTATTCCCTTGAGCCATCTCCCCAGCCCCAAACTAAAACAATTTTAATAGAACTTTCTTTTCCAGAAACAATACTAAAAGAAACAAGGCATCCTGTAAAATGTGGTTCTGAACAAGTCACAGTAGAAAACTTCATTCACAAAAGAACACAGGACCAACATATGTTATTTGAATACAAATTCACCATGTTCTTCCACACTATGCTAACATTTGGTGAGTTTTAAAACTCCAATTCTATGCTATAACTTGGATACAAAGAATAGAAATTACCTGACCTAATTTGCAGGAATGAAAAATAAAGAATCAAGATATACAAGTAACTTATCTGATCTCAGCTAAGTTATTGGATATTGCATTGATTTCCAATAGATAGTTTGTCTTAAAATAGTAAAAAAAAATCTATATTTAAAAGCATATCATATGGTACAATGTTGCAATTTCACAAACATTTATTTGGCATTGAACATTTTATTTTGTAAAACAAAGAGCTTAAGTAATTTATTTGTTTGCAACTAAGCTTGATAATACTATATAATAAAAATGTACAAATAATAATGTTGCAGTTTGTGGTTAGATTTAAGTCAAAGACATTCATTAATAAGGAATCTGTGAATGTGAATGCTCCAGAAATTTCTCTAAACCATCTGATCCGAACATCTGTCACTGAACATTGCCTTATTTTGAAATGTATTGGCATACACTTGAATTTATCTCAGAATTGTTCAAAGTAAGCCATAATTAAAAAAACTATTCTATATTAAAACTAAAACAATTTTGTTTGTTTGTTTGTTTTTTGGTGGAACAGGGAATGAACTCAGGTTCTTGTGTTTCCAGGGAAGCGGTTATTCCACTAAGCCATCTCCCGGCCCCAAACTAAAACAATTTTAATAGAACTTTCCTTTCCAGAAACAATACTAAAAGAAACAAGGCATTCTGTAAAATGTGGTTCTGAACAAGTCACAGTAAAGATAAATATATACTTAACTTCCCCCTCCTCAAAACAGAGGCTACTTTCTGTTCTACAGCCTTGGAAACAAGGTGAAGAACAGCCTATAAGCAACTTCGGCCAAGAAGTTGCCAAAGCACAGATCAAGCCGTTGAACATGGACACCTCAGAAAAGTCTGGCGGAACCTGACCCAAGAATCTGAATTCTATTTTAATTAATGGTACAAAGGAGAAGTGGCTCCTCCCAAGTAGCACTGCTGCCAGGGCCTGGCCCAACCCAGTGCTCACCTACTTACGATCCCCCTGTAGGGGAGATCTTTTTCCTTTAGAGGCTTAGTGTCTGGGGAGCTCTCTGACTGTGTGGATGCCACTCCATGCTGAGGGCCAACTCCGTGGGGTATTTTGAGACTTGTAGGCAAAATATTTTTCTAACAGGCTAAGCAGAGTCCATGTGTCAAGGCCTATGTCCAATTTATTCTAATTTCTCATCACACATTTGTAGATCTAGGACCGCAGATCTTTGCTTTTTCCTCATAACCACACCTAATGTCCATCCTGACTTACAATTCATATTGTGTGCCTAGAAACAGTCCCTGTATTTAATAGTAATACCTGCACATAACACAATCCACTCTTACAACTTATATGGTCACAAAACATTAATGATCTTCTGTAGACCAAGAAAACGTTTTTAACCATAATTGTCATGCATCAATTCACAGTCAGAATCCCCAAGATCAAAAAAAATTGCAAAATACAAACAATAACTTAAAACACACACACACACACACACACACACACACTTCTTACAGAACTGTGCTTGAGGAAACTCTTTTTGTTGAGTGCAACTAAAGGCACATTTTGCTAAACTGCTGCTCCAAGTATTTTTGTTTGGAAAATCTAACACAGCAGAGCAGAGCTGTTTATTGGATGAACAGAAAAAAAAAGATATGCTTGTGGCAACCAGAACATTTTAAGGTCTTTCAAGTTGTATAAAATGGACCTGCAGAAATATTTTAAGTATTTTTAGGATGCAAAGTTTGGAGCTGAAATGTGATATCAAAACCAGTTGCAAAAAGTGTGCACCAGCTGTCTCTTGAGGTCAAATCTGGGACCCAGATATGCAAGAAAGCTTCAGGATACACAGCTTGTTGGTCTCGTCCCATATCGCCCCATAATTCGATGGTGCATGAATTTCACAAAAGAGTCATACTGCTCTGCTAACTTGGTATTAAAGATGTGCTTGTAATCCTCCCGAATTTTATCTTCATAGTCTTTTAAGAGCCTCTCACATATTAGTCCAACTTGTCGAAGAGTAAATCTGGGCTGGTCCTTCTTCATCCAGGAGGAACCTGGAGAACCAGACCAGGTGCTATGAGTGCTAAGGAGTGAGGCCGGCTTCCTGAAGTGCAAGCATCACTCTGATTGAGAACAGCTTCTAACTGTCTCTACCTCCGATAATGACTGTATTCTTGCTTTGCGTTCTGAAAAAATTTGCACCGGAGTTGGAAGGCACCGCTCGCTGCCTGGCGCGGTGGGCTGCTGCAGAGTCAGCGGCTGAGTTTGCCTCTGAAGAGGGGGCAGCTCAGCATCCGGGAGCTTGAGGCCCTGAGTCGGGCCCGGCAAAGGGGCGCAGCGCCACGGCTTCGGGGAACCGGGGACTCAGCAGCGCTGCGTGGAACTCCATGGACCGCTTCAGTGTCGCCCCGGATGTCATGCCGCTGAGGAACCAGAGACCAGGAGCCCACGCGGAGACAACTGTGGCCCAAGCTCTGGCTGCTCAGCAGGCCTCAAGCCGGAACATTTTATTTTAAATGTTTGCTTTGACTAAAAAGTCCTAGATGGATTATCTGGCCCAAGAACCATAGGGCTTACCCACATCCACTCTGTTCATCATTCTAATAAAAAGGAACGTTGTTACTGCAACAGGTAGGAACAGGTGGCATCATTTCCTTCCTCATGTGGCTTTGTAACCTATTGTGGATACAGATGTATTTGAACCAAAGACATGACTTTTTTTAAGAAGTAAAAATGAAATAATAGATTTTTTCCTCTATATTTTAGGGAAGGGTCTACAGGGTGTTCAGGGTCTCACTACTAGATCAGACTCCTAGTGGTCTGCCTGTTTATAGCCTCCCAAGAGCTGGGACTACAGGTGCCACCAGGCCCAGTCTGAATTGCTGTCTAGATGTGCTCCAGGGGCAGGACCAGCACAGCAGGCTTGGAAATAATAGATCTTTAAGACCATATAATATATAAAGAACTGGCATGATCTCATCTTCCCTGTTATTTGACATTCAACTTTTCAAAGGTCATAATTCATTAATGTAGCAGCACTCAGTTGAATTACATTCATACTCTTGAGTAAAGCCCATTAAAAGCTAATGTCAATTGTAAGTCAAAGTGCAGATTTGAGTTCAGTATGTCTGTGGTGGGTTTAAGATGCTGCTTGTATCAACAAGTGTCCATGTGCTGCTCTGGTGCTCCCCAGACCATAATTTGTGGAAGGATCTAGTAGCTTTGCACATTATAGATTTGCAAATTATAGACCTTGTGAAGCAGGGGATTAAGGAATGTCAAGCTGGCTGGACCACGGGAGGTAACCTGTTAATTATGGCTAAATGAAAGGAGGCTAGGCAACAGGCTGTAACCTCTTAATCATGGAAAATTGTCAAGTCTTCACTGGGACACATGTGCAGAATAATTTGCAACAGACTGTATCTGAAAAGATACAGTAAAAAACCTTCTGAACCATAGCTGTCTTCCTTGTCCACAGTGGCCTGTCCTACGTGTATAATGTCTCTTCAATTTTCTTCCCTGCTTACACTTCTCTTCTTCAATTTTTTTTTTCATATTTTATCTTAAGTAAATGTTACCTTTTCATGTACATCAACTGTGCTGGCCAATTGATGGCCTTTTATGTACTCAGTTTAAATTCTTAAGGGAAAATGTTTTAGGGTTAGCAGTTAGGTAAAAGTTTCCCAACAAAACTGAAGAGCGAATTTTTATTTACACTTTCCAGTCAAACTTCCAATAGTTTGGAGGACAAAAAGGGCCTTAAAGAAAACAGCTAATGAGCCAACAAACACAAGAACACAGTTGAGCATCATGCTTCCTGTTTGGCTTTGAGGAGTTTTAATTCAACCAGTGACATTCATGGGCTGCACTATAAACCTGAGCTCCAGAGTGGTGACTGAGCAAACTGTTTGCTTGATTATGGACTTAGAACTCTTGAGGACTTTCCAGACAACAGCGGGTTTTGAAAAGATGCTGCTGCAAGCTGTCCAAACACACAATGTGTACAGGCCAACTTCTGTTTAGGTAATGAAACTCTCACAGCTGAGCAAACTCAAAAGCACTGTTTGTCAGGCCTTCTTTCCCTTCCACAGTAAACCAACCAGGAAAGTGAATTCTGTTGGAATAACCCACAAGATGCCTTTTAGAAGTAAATAGCAGATTTGTAGAACATGCTTTTACCCTTTATTTACTGCATTGATTCCCTTCCTGGAATTCCACTTCTAGTGGATACTAGTGTAAGGAAGAGATGTACCACTATCCTCCCACCCCCCCGCCCTATACTACTCCCACCCCCATTCCTGAGTAAATAGAGACAATACGATCACTCCAAACTTAAGCTTGTCCTATTTTAATGCAATAGGAAAGATTTAATAATTACAGTTTTCAACAGTCTATATAGTTGATGAAAATCAGACCATAATTTATTGAGTGCCCAGGATATAACATTTCATTCAAAAGACAATAATTCAGCAAAATAAGCTAATACTCTTTATTTTATAAAACTACCATAAGGTAAAAAAAATAATGAGAATGAGCTCTTTCTAATTAAGAGTTAATTAAAAGGTTACCTCTAGCAAGTAACTTACAAAACTCTACTCTTGTGTCTAACTGATGAGGAGGGCTGAGAAGTTAGAACTTTGCTCAAATCCCTCATGCACCTCTTTCTAGTGGTGCTATCTTTGGCCATTTACTTAGTTTCTTACATCAGTCTCTTCATCTGTAAAATAAGGATAGCAGTAAAAATCATGCTGTCATCGTGGAGCATATGTTAAGACATGGAACATGTGAAGTTTATCACTTGCCATATAAGACATACTAAAAAATACTAATTAGTCCTATTAGTATTATCTGAACTTTAATCTGCTGAGATGATTATTATTTACAGACCAGATATACTCATTTTCTGTGACCAAGAATTGATGGAAGGAATTTCTAGGATCTTATGGATGCTGATATTCATAAGGATAGCCCCTGTCATGACTGGGGCAAGACCGAGCTAAGAGTTTCATACATGTCAATTATCATGGCAGAATGGACATAGTCAATCTTCCAGTAATGGTAAGGAAATCAAGGTATAGAGGTATACCCAGAAGATGATAGCATTGGCAATTGAGCTCCTGGATGTCTAATCTTATGGCCCTAAGGTGACATGCATAAACCCTGATGGCCTACACCTGCTGAGGCTTCCTCATGGACCAGACCTGTCTGTACATTACAGGAGTATCTGGGCACTTCCCAGAGATACACTTTTTTGCATAAAATGATGGAATTTGAAAACACTGCAATGCTTGCAAAAGCATTCTCTTCTAAAAGTATTGTCCATGACCCTTATATTTGACTCTAAATCACTCTTTTACTTTTTTATCTCATTTTTTTTATTGTATTTGCTTGTTACAGGGTCTCACGGCACAGCTTGGATTCATAGTGATCTTCCTGTTTTCAGTCTCCCCGTGCTGGGATTACTGGCATATGCCACTAAACCCAGACTCTGTGGCTGGCTCAGCCTGCCCTGGAGGCAAGGCTGGCACAGCATGTGATGGTAGGGATCAAACCACAGTCCGTGTACTTGCCTAAGCAGGTGCTTTAGTCCACTAAGCTATTTCACTGGCTCCTAAATCACTCTTTAGAAAGTAACTAGCAATATGGATATTAGCGTGGTTCATCCTTGGAAGGGTCTGCTAATGATGTGTTGTCACTCAGATCAAAGAATCTATCTATATGAAAGAAGAGACTAAGTTAGAAAACATATTACACCTCACCCTAAGATCTTACAGCAGTGAATCCTAAGAGAAAACAGAAATCAAATTCTGTAGGTACGATATTAGGAAAGATGCTCAGACAAGTTGCTAAGCCACCTGAATGGCTTAGCATAGATTCCTAGGCACTACCCACAGAGATTCTGACTGGGTTCTACGGTGGTGGCAAAGGATGGGTGTTTCTAAAAATAGTTGTGAAGATGTTGCAGGAACGCTCATGTGTCAGATGGAAAAGTGTCACTTTTGAAGATGAAATGGTCCCAGACACTAAGGATTGTACAATGAGCTATCTCTTAGTAGAGTATGATGATAGATTAATAAATTCTACAGAAGTAGAGGTGGGAATCATAACTCTAGATTTCATAGAATGCCATATCCTTCACCAGAGATCTCCATACTCACTTGTTAAACTTCCAGTTATATTTTAGAGGTTTGCCCTACCACCCCCTACTTGAATTTTTCCTTGACTAGTCAAGGCCCAATAACTGACAATTTTCAGCATGCTCTGAGCATTCATTCATTAACCTTTTTCCACATGACCTTGTAATCTTGTTTCTCTCATTGTCTCAGCCCTGAATGCAGCTAGCTCAGGGTATGTCAGTTATTTTTATATCCACAAACACAAGTACCATATTTAAAAAAACCTTTTATATTTTATTTATTTATTTATTTATTTATTTATTTATTTATTGGTACAGAGTCTTTCTACACATTTTGGACTCATAGTGATCCTCTTGTCTCAGCCTCCAAGCTCTGGAATAATATGCATGCACCACCAAACCAGTTCCTGGGCTGGTATAGCATATGATACTAGGGATGTGACATTAGAGATTGTCAAGCAGGTACTTAGGCCACCAAGCTATCTCCCCAGCCCAATACCATGCTTTTTATGTAACTGACACACAGAAAATATTTATACAATTAATTGAAAAGACTAATGTCTAGATTCATTTTAAATAATCAACAATTTAACTGCTATCCTACAAAACTCTTCAAGGAAAAGACACCTGCAGTTGTGCCTCTACTTTTCTCCCATTCTTTATCAAACTGAATCCAGGTAGTTCCAACAACTAAGAAGTGGCTTGACTTCAGCTAGGCTTTTGTCCCTGTCTCTCCATCATGAGAAATCACCAAGATACTCACTTTTCTTAGTACAGTGATCCTTCATTAATTCCGAGCCCACCAGTGCATTTTGGATTTTTATGCCATTGCCTTTTATTTGAATTTTTCCTTGAGTCCTTATAAAATTTTGCTCTCTGATTACATGTTCTTAATACAGTTTATAAATTCTTAATCTCTTGGACCTCACAAATCTGTACTTTTCTTGGGCTCGGTTCTTTGCCTCCTCTCCTTTGAACTGCTTTTGTTCTCTTGGTGACTACACACAGTGCTCCATCTTGACAACTGTGCTTACCATGTGAACCCCATTGTTCACCTTACTTTTGTCTTTTTGTTCAATCTTTGCTATAGCTCGCCACCTAGATTACTATTTATTTTGCTCAATGACAACTTTAACTTATATGAAACACTTCAAATTTCCTTTTTTCAGTTAATGCTCCAGATTTATAACACCTATATGCTTATTCCTTAGTCTCTTAATTCTTACATCAATAAACACAGGTCTACCAGTTTTTTATGACTAAAACTTTGGAGTAATCTTGGATTACTCATTTTGTGCTACATGGAAGCTTCATGTAGCAATCCTCTATTTATCTTGGAATTATATACCAAGTGCATCTAATTCTTGTCAATGCTATTACGTCTGTGCAAAATCACCTTCTCTCCCTGGAATACTGTTAACAGCCTCATGACCAATTTCTTGTTTCAGTCTAGCCCTGTTTCCATACTATTGTCTAGAGCATATACTCAACTAAACAACACAATTTCAAATGTATGAATTTGAAGGGCCGGCCAAATAGCTCAAGGGCAGGCCAAATAGATCAGTGGATTAAAGTGCCTGCCAACAGGCGCAGGGGCCTGCCGTGCCAGCCCCGCCCCCTGGACTCTGAGACAGCGATTGAGACTAGGCATGGTGGCACATGCCTGTAATCTCAGCTCTTGGGAGGCTGTAAACAGGCAGATCACTACAAGTCCAATTTAGTAGTAAGACCCTGAATACCCTATAGATGCTTCCCTAAAATACAAAAATAAAAATATTTAAAATTTTAAGAATTTGAACATTTTGTGTGATTATTTTCTTTGTTCAAAAAGCACATTAATGGCTTCAGCTCTCAAGGTGAAACCCTAATTCCTCACAGTGATTTGCATCTATGACCTGCTTTCTTACCACTCCTGCCTTTGGATATCCTGCTCTGGCTCTCAGCCTCCCTGCTATTTCTCATGCAAGCACTCTGTTTCTGTGGGCCTTCCTGCTGTCTCTTCCTCTTGGAATGTTCTATTTCAAGATACTCTCATGGAATGAAGGCTGAAATTGCTAAGACTCAGTATTAACATAGGTCTTTCTTTTTTAATTTTTATTTATTTACTTTCTTATTTTGGTACCATTAATAAAAGCACCTTGCACTTACCAGGCAGGTGCTTGTGCCCTTGAGCTAAATCCCCAGCCCTTACATCTTGCTTTCAAGCAAACAGAAAAATAAGAATGTGTTTAGGGAAAGGAGGATAGATAGATAGATAGATAGATAGATAGATAGATAGAGAAAAAATATATAGTATTCTTTATGAAACTCAAGCACCCAAAAGTTATTTTTTTTACAATGTTATACCCAACCAACAATAACAATTAATTCATTAAGGCAGCATTAAAGTGTAGTGCCTGTGGTAACCTAAGTCAGATGAGTGGAGTTTTGAAGTGGCCAGATAGAATTTTTTCCCCTTTAGAACTTTCTCTAAAGGTATATCACTCAATGATAGAGTGTTAGCCCTTGATTCCATTCTTATCACTAAAATAATATGAATATTTTGAGATTTTAAATTTTAATTTATTAATGTTTTGAGAAATTTCAAAGGATTTAAACAATATTGGGTTATGCTGTACAATAGGGGTTGAAAAACTGCAGCTCATAGGCCAGATTTTACTTACTGTTTGTTTTAAAATATAATTTGTTTCTATGGAGCACAAGTATTTTTTAATTCCTGCTTTTTCTCTGCAGTAGCAGAACTGGTAGTTGGATCAGAGATCACAGAGGCTATAAAACCTAAAATATTTACTATCTGGTCTTTCTCATAAGTTTGTGAAGCTCTGACTTGGATCTCAAAAATCTATTACAGTGTGCTATCTGCTACGGTTTAGATCTTAAGTGGATACAAAGTCTGCATGTGTTGGAAGACGATTGGATCAGGACGGACTGATAATCCTCAATGGACCCAGCCACTGATTAGTTCAGTAGCTAAGTGTGCTTTTAGGAGATAGGGTCTGATTGGAGATGGTAGCTGGGGGCATTGTGGTCTGACTCCTCCCTTCTCACTCTGCTTCCTAGCTGCTGTGTACTGAACACTTTTCCTCATGATGTCCCTTCCTCTTCCTGGTTCTTCCATGAAGCCAGTGACCAAGGACTTAAGTGCTGAGCCAAAACTCCTCAAGTTACTAGGCAGAAACTCCTTAGTTACTTAGAGGAAGTAACTAAGACACATGTCTTCCAAGAATAATTGCATTTCAATTTTTCAGATTTGTATTTTTAACTCCATGGTAAAAATCTATGTCAAATTATGCCCTAAAATTGTTCTGAACTTTCTAAAATTACATGAACTAGATAACATGGTCAGGGCCTTCTAAGAGTTTCTGATTACAAGAGGGGAAGAGGCTTTTCTCAATAGAATTCTGAAAACAGACAAACATTCAAGATGTAAGACTTACCAAGAACGAATGATAAGAGTGATGAATGAGAAATAAAAGGCAAAGTAGAGTTCCTGCTCCTCTAGTGCTGCCTAATGTGGAAAAGCACCCTAACTCTGGAAAGTTCTCTTCTGAAAATGCCAGAGAGTTGGAGGAATGATTGCTTCTGATTCTGCAGTTAGCTGGTGGCAAAGCCAATTCTTCAGTTAGCACATTTTTTTTTTCCACAAATGGCCTATGTGAGTTTTTGGATGGACTTTCACCTGGGCTGGCTTTCAGAACTTCCTGGAGGATTGGTGGAGTGTGCCCATAGATGTGTCTAGGTGGCTCACGTCAGTGTGGTCTAGGTCTGCTTCATCCCTCTTCCTGTCTGACACTGTCTGCTTGCTCTGCTTCCAGCCCTCATGAACTAAGAAGCTTTGCTATACTATGTACTTGGGCCTGCTTGGAACAACCAAGCCTGGACTGAAAACTGAAATTACAAGGAAATTTAACCTGTCCTCTTTTCAACTCTGGGTATTGTGTATTGTGTCTCAGCATGAGAAAGCTGAGTAATACGGTCCCCATCTAGCTAACAGGCTGCACTAAGCTCCAAGAAGCAAACTTAATTAGGTGCCATTCCCTAAGGGGTGGCTGCCTATTTAGTTTTCTTATACCGAGTATGAAATTATTGACTCAACCTCCTTTGGGCATACTTGTTTACAAAATTTGAAGCAAGCTTTGTACTCAAGCATTAAAAACAACTATACTGTTAGTTAAACCTTCCAGGAAGCAAACACTAATGGAGCTAGAAATACAAAAGATTTATTTGGAGAAACACTGTGAAATGTAAAGAGATAACAAAGTAAAATTAGGCGGAGAAAACCTTCAGTCCACAGATCTGAGACCTATGAAGAGAAGAACAATTGGCAAGAAGCCAGCACCAGACCTGAATGTGCTCTCAGAAGATCCCAACCCACCCAATGGGGAGCTGCAGCACGAAGATTACTGGCAGATGATCTGCCCACTGGGCCGAACCGTGGGGATCTATTGGGGCTGCAGTCATTGGCAAGGTCATCTGGGGAATAGCAGAGTCATAGCTTGAAAGTTGGGGTGGATGAAGAGTTCTTTTCTGGCAAAGAAAATGTTCTTTTCTGGAGACTCTGTCAACCTCATTCTTGCCTTGTTCCTTTTGAGAATGACAATTAATATGCTAATGTCATGAATATTAAATTGGTTTTTATTGCTTTACCAGAAATGCAAACAGAAAGGAAAAGAAAAAAGAGAAGAGAAAAAAAAATCCCAGATGTGTCCTATGACTTACAATATCTGGAGTTGGGAAGGGTTCCTTCGGGGATGACATTTTTTCTTCTTTCCTTTTTTGCTTATGGTGCTCAGAAAAGATAACAGGAATTGGGTCCTTTGGAAAATCACATGCCCCATCGTTGGGTATTAGCATTATACTCTACTTAATAGAGAGCCTCTACATTTGAATTAGAGGGAAAGATAATGGAAACTGAATAAGAGTAACAGAGATTTCTCTGAAAGACAATTTCTTCCCCTTTCTGTCTTTTTATTCCATTTCATTGTTCTATGTGTAATTATTGTAGCTCCCTTTTTATGGAGATCTCTGGAAATTTCTTTAAGATTTTGACAATTGGACTGAAATTGTACACTTTCAGCTCTGTTTTGTGTTTGTGCATACGCTTGAGCATGAACTAAATGTATTTGTAAACATAACTATATTAGTTGTATTTTAAAATTAGCAATAGGGAAATTTTACTAAAAAACATGTCATTCTGTTTGTAACATACCAGGCTTTATATGATAAGTACATATTTTTATTAAATGAATTCATCTGGACTTCAAGAATTTTCATCACCTTAAGTATAACACACTACCTTTATCACTTGACTTTAATGAAAATACAGCTGTGGTAAGTAGGTAATTGTACAACTGGCAGGAATATTCCAAGTGTACTGTGTACATACTGTGTGCACAGGACAAATGTATAGAAAAGACAGACATGCATATATAATGTCCAAATGCTGAAAAGACTTGGAATACAATGTAAAAATAGTGTTTTGTTTAAAAGTTTCAAAACATCATCAGTAGAATTGAGATGACATGGACTGGTGCAGGACACAGCACAGGGAAACAAATATACACACACAAGAATGTCCATAGGTTGTGTTTTGGGGTCTTTTCTGACTTTAGTTTATTCATCTGTAAGTGGGGGTAGAAGTGTCAGATTGTAGTCAAGATGAAATTGTTGCAGGCACCTGAGTTAGATAGAAATATTATAGGCAGTGAGACAGGGCTAGGCCCTCAAGGAGACTCTATGGAAGACAAGATGACTTTGCAACTTCGGGAGAGACAGAGCCCTGCTGTGGGCTGGATCT
>NDGN011514518.1:9876-21767 GCA_002564285.1 Tympanoctomys barrerae
AGAAAGAAAGAAAGAAAGAAAGAAAGAAAGAAAGAAAGAAAGAAAGAAAGAAAGAAATAAATATTTGAAGGGGAAGCCACTTTAGCCAGCCACTGCACATCTTAATTCTGTTCTGTGAGTCCTGCAGTCAGTTGCAAATCCTTCCATATTCTGACAGCGTGCTTCCTGCACGTCACTCCCTTTTCTGTGATATAACGAGGTACTTTTTTTTTTTTATCTTCAGTGGAGTTCTATAGTGGGAAGTAGATGGGAAAGAGATGAAATCAAGTGTTTGTCTCAAACTCATACACCAGTGATGTAAGATTAATATCACAGAAGCTAAGTTTACATATACCCTCTGAATTTCTAATAAACTATATACATACAGTACATACAATAAACTATATATATAGTACATATATCCAATGTACAATGAGTGATCAAAATATATGGTAAATGTTTACATTCAAAGTTTATTACAGTAAGTACACACTCATTAATCTCCCATAGAATGCTCCCTTTTGCTTGGAACACACTTGGACACTTGGTCCCTGTCCTCCTCTGTGGGTGTCTTCACACAGCATGAGTGCCGCCGCTGGTGCCATCCGGTGGAGAGGAGGCTTGTGCAAAAGCACTGTGGTGTGTCCTCACCTATCTGATTCAGCAGATGTGCACTCTGACTTCTGCCTTTCCCCTAAAGGCAAAATGAGTGGAAAGAGTATTACAAATCCGTTCAGAGTCCCAAGGCAGCCAGGACAGCACGGCACAGACTGTGAATGGAAGGCGGCTTCCGAACTTGCTCCAGAAAGCGGCAAGAACTCTATGGCCTCAAGGTGCATCTGTTTTTCACACAAATGACTCAAGTGTGTCCTTCTTTATGGTAGATTAGTGCTCCACTGTACGTAACCACCACGTTTTCTTTATCCATTGATCTGCTGAGGGGCAGATAGGGCACCTCCAAGATTTACCTATAAGCATGGGTATGTATGTGTCGCACTACGGTGGCTGTAGCTCTGGCAAGGAGATACCAGGAAGGGCAATAGCTGGGCCAAATAGAATTTTTAGTTTTAGTTGAAGAATCTGCACACTGATTTCTACAATGACTTTAATAGTTTACATTCCCACTAGTGGTGTAGAAGGGTTCCCTTTTTAACCTCAAAGCCTCGCTAGCATTTGTTATTATTTGATTCCTCAGTGATGGCCATTTTTCTGGGGTCAGATGGGATCTCTGTGTGTCTAAATTCACACTTCTCTAACAGACAGTGGTGTTGAGAATTTCTGCATGTATATATTGGCCCTTTGTACTTTTTCTATGACATGTCTATTCATTTCACTTGTCCCTTTTTTTCACTGAGCTTTTTACCTTTGGGCATTTGGAAAACTGACTATCCAGAATAATAATAATAATAATAATAATAATAATAATAATAATAATAAAAAGAAAACTGACTATCCATCTTAGGTGTTTAGAAGATTGAGTTTACACCCATGTCTCTCACCACATATTAAACAAAACTCAAAAGGGATTAAATAACCAATTGTAAGACAGAAGCATTTAACCTAATAGTACATAAAGTAGGTAAAACTCTTAAAATCGTAGGTGTAGACAACGACTTTCTGAACAGGACTCCAGCTGCACAGGAAAAAGTACTGAATGAAAATCAACAAATGGGATCATATCAAATTAAAAACCTCCCATACAGCAAAAGAGACAACCAACAGAATGAGAGACAATCCACAGAGTGGGAAAACACTTTGCGGGCTATTCTACAGATCGAGGACTAACATCTAGGAATATAAAAAGAACTCAAACAATATGCCATTTTTGGTGTATACTCATTTTTCTCTATCTTCTCATATTTGCATATATTAATAAAAATCACCCGGTAAAGATTTGTCCCTGAATAGGCAAACCAGATTATAAGAACCTGAAGTGCATCACCTGTGCTGAAAGTCTTTAGTTTCCCAAATAATTGGGAGCACAGAGCATACTGAATTTGTGAATTGAAATTTAAATAAAAAACTGAATAAAAATTGATCTGATTATTCTGGCTATCCAGAGAACGAAGCTGACACCTAGCCTCTCTACCCTGGTGGACTAGAGAAATGGAGTCCAGGGATATGCGAAGGGCGTCTTGAGTAAGATGAGGCTGGCTGGCATGTGAAACACTTGCAATTAAGAGCTAAGAACATCTCTAAGTCAAACTCAGATCACAGGTGGCATGTGATGCTGACACTACCTCTCATCAGCCACCTGCTCTAGTTCGTCATCTTTCTCAATACTGACAGCCCTAATAAAGAAAGTGAATAGAGCTTAACACCAAGATTTGCACCAAGATACCACAACACAGCACAGAAGCTGCGCTACCAAGGGACACAGTGGGTCACAGTCTCCCTCCTCCTGGATTCACCCCCCAGAGCCCTGAATACCTTGAGGTTCGAGAACCATGTGAGGCCTGATGGAGAACAAGATCATCCCTGGACCAAATTCACTCTGCTGAGTAATCTTAATGGAGGTAGTGAAAGACATACCAAGACTATCAGTTTATTATAACCTGGAGGTCATACTTATTTGAGACATAATTTATGCGGCCTGAGTGCTTGGGTTAAATTTAAAAGAACAGTCCTGCAAGCACATGGGATCACCCAGAGGGAGGATTAAGAGGACACAAAGGGTGAAGCAGCGATGTTGTCAATGCAGGCACAGGAAGGGCTTCTCGTGTCATAAACTCAGGGGAGTCTACTGCCTTCGCATCTCATTATGGGGTGTGGAGAGCTGGCGTGGAGTCCACAACTTGTGATTAAGTTAACGCTGGTCAGAAGTTGGATTTTAAAATGTCCTAGCTTAATAACTTGAAGTTTATAATCCAATCATTCTACTTAAAGTAGAATCTGACCTGTTTAAAAAAATGTACTCTTCAACTCACCAGACAAATGGGTTTTTAAAAAAGACATTTCCTAAAATAGGGAAACGCTGAAAGTATTTATACTTTATGCCGGTGTGACCAATTAAGTACAGTGTCCAAATGATATCTTTCTTTCACTTAGGACAGGAAAATGATAAGTAGTTACTTGACAACACAATACTCAAAATAATAAACAACTGAATTTGGACAAAGTCAGTGTCTCCCTTCACTGGTTTTGGGTTGCTATCTTTTTCTTTTTCTTTGCAGGTTTTAATTTGTTTATTATGCTTTTTTCAAGTTGCTATTATAAATGCAAGTTGAGGAATCTTTTTTAAGCTTCTGCTTTCAGATAAATACAAGGAAAATGTAAATGTTCAAAATATTATTGTCCTAAAGTGGACTTTTCCTATATACCTAAATTTTTTCATAAGAAAAATGACTGCTCATATGTCTTTATCACTATGACATGCAGTAATTATTCTTCATGTTGTAACATTTTAAAGACAGTGTACCATTTTTAAATAAGATCAGATGGCTGAGGCCAACCTTAGGGGTTATTTTTGTTCAACACTATCTCCTTATACAACAACAACAAAAAAAAATAGATGATTTTATTTCGTTTTCCTTGAAGAGCATTGTCCTTTATTTGTTTGTTCGTTTGTTTGTTTGTTTATTCATTTACTTGGTTCAGGGTCTCGATACGCAGTCCAGACTCCTAGGGATCCTCTTGTCTCCGCCTCCCCAGTGCTGGGATCCAAGAGCACACCACCACCCAGTTTCCACACCAGGCAGGTGCTGAGTCCACTGAGCTACCATTGACCTTTTTAAACAATTAAAAACCATTTTAATTAAAAATAGGTACTTCTGACCTTATGTAATATTCTGTTAGACATTGTCAAACATTCATAAAAACTACTTGACACATCCTTGACAAAAAGATAAATATCCAGAAAGGAAATAAGATTAACACAAGAAACTACCAATAAAAGGTTGACATTTATAATGTAGATTCAAGAATTAATATGCAAAACAAAAAAGGAGAGTTATTAGTGTGGGCTAGTTTGATCAAAAGTTGCTCCCTTATAGAACAGTACCCAAATCACTGGATTTTTCTGCCTTTCATCTGCTCTTACTATAGTTACGAATAATATATTAAACCCACTTTAAGTTAATTTTATCTTTCAGAACTAAAGCTCCTCTAGGTTGATCAAAGATCAAACAGCACAGAGTGAATCCACTGTGCACACACCCGGTGGCTAATTATCTGATGAACATGCCACGCTGCCTCAGCGTCCGTAGGCCCTCAAAAACGCAGATGCTGCCCCAGCTGTTGCCTTCCTAATCTATCAGCTGTACCTTCAGCATGAGCCAAGAAATTGTACCTAGTCATTGAAAATACTGGATTATCTTGCTTTTCAGAAGACTGTATACAAGAAACCTAGAGCACCAGCATTTATCGGGCACCACACATGACACAGAGCATTCCAGCTTCATAACCAACTCTCACCTACACCTGAATTGCTACTGTTACGTAACACTGCCCCCTTTTACTCCTTCATTTCTTTATTCCTTCATTTTTTCTCTGTTTTTTCTTCCTTCCCTCCTTCCTAGTCAAATATATAATTGGGTGCTTTTCAGAAACTTCACTGTGGAACTGGAAGGATGGCAAAAATGTCTTGGAAACCACGGTGGTTGGGTTTAAAAATCATATCACTGTGATCTAAGGTTCTATCAGTTATTGTTTCTGTCTTGGTCCTCTGTTTCCTCATCTGTAAAGAGATAACAGCAAAGATTTTTTTATAGGTTTCTTGTGCATATCAAATGACAAACTTTTATGGTTTGTGTCTAGTTGTCCCCCAAAGCCTTAGACAGACATGGGGCAGACTTCCAGAGTTTGTGATTGAATCATGATGCAATGTTGGGATTATGAGGGTGAGTGCTGCTGGGATTATGGTTGTGAGTGCTATTCCTGCTCAGGGGCAGATAGTCTGGATGCAGCATAAGGAAGGGAGAGAAGCTTGTTACTGCTGCTCTTCCCTTTTTGCTCTTGCTATTCTGCTGTTTTCTGCCACCAAGATCTGCTGCACTCTGCCATGTGCTTCTCTGCCTTAGAGCCAATTGAGTATGGACTGAAAC
This sequence comes from Tympanoctomys barrerae, assembly GCA_002564285.1. NCBI lineage: Eukaryota > Metazoa > Chordata > Mammalia > Rodentia > Octodontidae > Tympanoctomys > Tympanoctomys barrerae. The sequence continues at coordinate 14,898 of NDGN011514518.1, forward strand.
CTCCACAAACTTTGAGCTAAATAAACTTTTCCTTCCTTCATTATGGGTGTTGGGTGTTTTCTCCCAGTAATGAGAGAAAAGTAACTGAGACATACACTGTAGCTTCAAATATTCTTGCAATGTTAAAATATTATATAAATTAAGAGATTACTATTGATTATGAATTGTATATGCCACAAAGCAGATGCTACTTGGTCTTGGCTGACTATAACTTTATTAGGGTGCTGTGTTTGCCTAATAAAATGCCTGGAATTGTCACTGTTGAAATATATTTTTACCTGAAAGCTGAAGGATCCGCAATTAAATTGAAAATAAAAAAAATTTAACTGTAACAGACACTGCTGAAATTCAGAGAATTTTGAAAAAGTGTGTCCTTAAAAATTGGAGCTCCCTGAGGAAATAGAGAACAACTTCCTGGACACATGTGAACTACCAAAGTAGAGCCAAGAGGATACAAAAACAAAGAGACAAATAATAATGAAATAAAGACAACAATTAAAAAAAAAACACTACCAACTATGAAAAAGCCCAGGACCTGATGGCATCGTGGCAGAATTCTATCAGAGCTTCAGAGAAGAGCGAACAACAAAATGCTTGCACTCTTCTACCAAACTGAAAGGGGAGGAGCACCGGCAGACTCATTCTTAAAAGTTAGCATCATCCTGATAACAAAATGAGAAAGGATGTCACACAAAAAAAGAAAACTACAGACCAGTTTCTATATATACACAAATTCTCAATAAGGTACTGGGCAGATAGAATGTAACAAACCATTACAGGCATTGTCAGGCCTCACAACCACTCTGGCTTCATCACAAGGATGCAAGGATGGCTTAACATACACAACTTATTGAGTATAATAATCAAATAAACAGAAAAACTCATGTGATCATCTCAATAGGCACACAAAAGGCTTCTAACAAAATCCAACACCTTTTCATGATAAAAATCCTGATGAAAATAGGCTAAGAAGGACCTTCTCTCTAGGGAGGCATGATGACACATGTCTGTAATCCCATCACTTGTGAGGCTGAGGCAGGAGGATCACCATAAGTTTGAGGACAGTCTGAGCTACACAAAAACATAGTGAGCTCAAGGTCAGCCGAACTGCCTAGTGAGACTCTGTCTCAGAACAACAGCAACAAAATGACCTTATCTCTAGCTGACAAAAGTCATTTAGAAAAATCCCTCCACCCTCCCAAATGGAGGAAAATTGGAAGCTTTTCTTCTAAAATCAGGAGCAAGCAAGGATGTCCACTCCAGCACCCTTTAAGACAGCACTTGAAACTTCAGTCAGAGTAATCAAGCAAGACAAAAACTGAAAGGGGTGTACCAAGAGAAAAGAAAGAAGTCAGACGATTCTCATTCACAGACGCATGATCCTTTACACAGAAAAGCTCGATCTATGTAGTGCTGGCCTTAGATGCACACAGAATAGAAGAGCTGTGAGGCTAGGAAGGCTTCCACCTGGACTTCAGCAGGGCTAGGAAGCCAGGTGGTGTGGCCCTGTAGGAGCTGTGAGTGTGGAGCCAAAGGTACAGAGGAGACCCCAGAAGTGTGGAGAAGCCAGGAATGTGGATCATCTGAGGAAAGCTGAGAGGAAGGAGCAGAGCAGCCCCAGAGGAGAGGCCTGGAGCCACAACCACCAGAAGTACCTGAGAGGTGGGAACACTCAAGCCCTTTGGAGCACACGTCCTCCCACAGATAGCCTCGGACACTGGACGGGGAGCCACAGGACTCCTGTTGCCCTACTGGACTTTGCTGTGTTCCCATTCCTCTGCATTGACCTTTTTGTAATTTTTGGAATGGAAATGTCTATCTTGAGCCATTAAATGTTGGGAGTATTGAACTTTCTTTTCATTCATACAGAGGCTTACAGCTAAGAGCTTGCCTTAAATCTTACCAAAAGAATTAAAGACATCACTGTGCAACAATGCACATATGCCCATGTTGGTAACAGCACATCTCATCATAGCTAAGTCTAGAAAGCAGCTGCGTTGCCCATTGATGGGTGAACAGATAAAGTCTGCATATGTACACAGTAGGTACCACTCAACCACAAAGAGAGATGCATGCAAGTGGTCCGTAAGGAAACAGATGCACCCTGAGACTACCGAGTTAAGCACCAGACACAGAGTTAAGTGCTGCATTGTTTCTCTTACATGAGAAATCCAAAATATAAATAGTTAAACAACAAAATAAAAGATTGACGATGTCATTCATACAAGGAGATGGACTATGTGGAGAGGGGAAGGGAATCCAGGGAATGAAGGACAGGAGGGCTTGGAGGTAAAAACATCCGAGATGCACACAGCAATCCCCAACACAAATATGTTTACATACAAGAATCTAATACTAATAACAAGGAGAAAACTAATAACTAAACTTTCTAAACCATGTTGTCTGGCAATGGCAAGCTATTCACGTCTAGCATGTTAGAAGTGGCTTTCCTTACAGTTTCCAGAAAACAATAAGGCTTTTTAGGCATAAAACTGAAAGAGGTGCAGGATGAAGAAATGGTGCTAGAGAAAATGGGAGAGAAGCTAAGCCAAGCTAAGAAGTCCAGGCATTAAAAACTCAAGATCAGCGACAGCTGGGAAGAAAACAGAGGTCCCAGCTATGAGACACTTCCTACAATTTTAGGTAATTTTCTATCTAATTAATATTAAAATATAAACACCATAGTTTCCTAACCTTGTATTATTGTATGTTTGGCAACCAACACCCGGTTAAAGCAATGAAACATCAGCTTCAATCACCTTGAGAGCTGTGTGCTGGCCCATCTGTCCATTCTTTCATCCTGCTCCGCTGTTGTCTTCAATCCTTTCAGCATTTGCTCAATAGAACAACTACTTGGAAGATGCATTACAGTGAGTGGGGAAATCCAGGGGAAAGTAGAAGAGGTTCTGTATAGATTTGAAATTTGTAAATGTCTGAGAGTACTTTATTTAAATTTTATTATAATTGCTGATATATAATACCTTGAGAACTTGTTGCTTCTTTGTGCAAAATTGAACCTGTGGCCCAAAAGAATAATCTACTCCACCAAACTGAATAATTAAAGATAGGTATGAGAAACAAGTTTGAAAAGTGGCCATTTTTATTTTCCAGTTAAGTAATTTCAATAATATTCATTTTGGAGGTTACTAAGGTTGCAGGTTAAAAACTCCATAAGGCCAATGTTACATTACATCTTGGGATCACGGGTGGGATTGGGGGGTTGTACTACTTGGTACTCGGTAAGAGTGAGTGTTGCTATCCTGGGCTGTGTAGCACAGCTCTGTGCGTGGTTATTTGTTAAGGTAGCAACAGTCCTTGGTGAACTTCACTTCCAGTCCCCATTACAGATCAGAGAAATATCTGCAACGTGGACGAGTGCCAGCAGTGTGCCGCGCCTAAGGACAGCAACGAATGACTGGCCCCAAGTTAGCGCAAATGGCATGCCTGGGAAAACGCCTGAACAAACCATGATAAAATCAACCTCAAATGCTTCTAAAAGAGCACAGCTTTGTGGAGAACAAAGGCTGGAAAATAAATCTCCTTTGCCAACACAGTGTTCAGAATGATAGCAACTTGATGAATAAGAAAATATGCTGAAATTTGACTTGGTAAAAATTATTGAACCTTCATGCACAACACCACTAAACCCCTGGGAAAATAACAAAGATGAGCCGAGGAGATAGAGAAATGTCCTCTTACACGGACCACTGGAAGAACTGTGCCCTGAGGTCAGCCAAAACCACACGTGGCAGCCGGAAAAAATCGACATCAGCTGTGACCGCATCCTTCGCCAAGGCACTAGACCGGAAGTGAGCTGCCGAAGCTGCAGAACCCTCTCCCGACCGCACTTCCTCCTTCAGCTCCATCTTCTGATCACTTTCATGCAAAATTCCTTGAAAGAGTTTCCCATAATCTTTATTTTTAATTCCTTTTCTCCCAACCTAGGACCAAGTCTCTTCATAATTTTCAGATCCCAATTTAAAATATAATGTGAGACCCTGTAGTTGAAAATCATGGGCTGGGGAGATAGCTCAGTGGCCTAAGCCCCTTCCTGGCAAGGTGCCAAGGTCGATCCCCTGTACTGCAAAAGAAAGAAAAAATTAAGAATTTCAAGACAGTGCCAGGAGAGCACTAATCTGTATGTGGGCTCTCCTAGACTTGGGACCATCTGCTACTGCACACGTCATATACCCAAGCCAAACCTGCTCCAGGGTCTTCTGAGTCCTCTCCAAACAGGGTTCCAGGCTCCACCAATTCTAAAATAGTTCTTATCAACGAAAGCACTGATTTCCTCCAGGTAAATCTAAGTCTGCTCCCTTTATCTTACTGTATCCATGAGTGATAGGTAATAAAGTGATCGCTGCTTTCTTAAAGTATTGTCTCCACCTTATTCCAGAACATTCTTCTGTTCTCCTTCCCTGACCGGGTGTGGTTCCCTGTAGTCTTATGTCCTGGTTCCTACTTATGGTAGATTCCCCAAACATATCTATATTCTAATGCCTAGAGCCTGTGAGCGTATGACCTTGCTACAGCAGACATAGTAGCCTGACATACTAGTCATGGGTTCTTGCTCTATACCTGGGCCTGCCCTCACTTACCTTCTCTGTGCAAATCTCTTAAGATCTAGTTCACCCTGTTTCAAGGCCTTAAAACACAAGCCGAACACTAAAGACTCTCCAATGTATTTCTCTGCATAAGATTTTGTCCCTAAACTTCAGATTCATGTAGCCAACAGTTCACTTGACATTTTCATTTCAATGGGGAAAAAAGGCATCTTAAATTTAGCCTTTACCTAAATGCGCCGTCCTTCTGCCATGCTTCCTACACAGAAAACGGAAGCTCCACGCGGAACCTTTCTGGTTTTATAGGCCAAAGTCTTCGGCTACCCCTGCTTCTCCTTGTCTCATAACCCACACCCTCCCAACAGCAATCCTGTTTCCGCGCCTCCAGATAAATCCAGTTTGGCTCATCTTGCCTCCTTCCAGGACAGCACCCTGGATACTGACACCATCGCTGCTCACTGGGGTGTGACCATGGTGTCCTAAGTGGTGTCCCTGCTTCTAACCCGTTCTCTCAGTAGACTCAATCTAGCAACCAAAGGCTTCTCTTCCAAATATGCAATGTCAAATCATTTCTCTTACAACTTTATAAGAGCTTCCATTTCACTCCAACTGAACAGCCTGCTAATGAGCTAAAGGTCCTTCATGGTGGCCATGCTCTGATGGTTCTCGGTTACTCTGGCCCACTCACACCTTTCCTTCTATACCATTCTGGTTGTTCCTGGGATGCCTAGCCTTGGTGATTGTTGTTACTTCTACCCAAAATGGGAACATGGGTAGATCTACCTTACCTCCCTTTCACTTTGAGGTTCTCTGGCCAAATGTCATTCTATTGCCATCCCTGAATACTTTCCCCCACTCAACTGCCTGTCTTATCCTGCTTTGTTTATCTCCATAGTTCTGTCATTATGTGACATATGTTTATATTTGTTCCTTATTTTCTTACTGTTTGATTCCTGTTACTAGGATGTGAATTCCATTACAGAAAATATTTTATTTTCTTCTCCCAAAATAATAATAATTTCTAATAGCAGGCGCTTGATAAAGATTGTTGAGTTAAACAAATGGTAACACAAGACTAGAAGGGCTGAATTTATCATTTGACAATCTAATATATCAATAAAACTTTTTGAATAAGCTACAGGCTAAGCCCACATTTTGGAATGAAAGCAAAAAGACAATTAGTAAATTCTGGAATGTTTTCTAAAGAGAGCGTGTGATCGCTGGGACCCTGGGCCTGCCATGACTACAGAAACAGCGGGTCTTCCTCCCCTCCACCCCACACAAGCAAGGCTATCTTCTAAACCAGAGATGTTTCAAGGAGAGGTGATTACTGATTTCAAGAGAATGTGTGACAAGGCCCGCAGGCATTTCCATCTGTCACAACTGAGGCAAAGGTGTTATTGGCTTCTAGTGGGCAGACCACAATGATGCTGGCAAATGCCCTACAACTCACAAGATGCTATACAAAAAATTAGTTTTCTAGCCCAAAATATCAAGAATATCAAGGCTGAAAAAACTTAGTTTGCTTTTGTCATGTGCAGTGCTTTTTAAATGTGAACTACCTCACACTGATCAACACTATTGCTTGAGGCTCCCATATACTCTCTGATTTTCTTTTTAGCTACTCATAGTTGCTGAGCCCTTCAACTCTAACTGGAGACCAATTTTTCCTTGCAATTCTATCAGTTTCAGGTTCCTGCATTTTGAAACTTTGTTATCAATATATAAACACTTAGGATGTTTAGGTCCTCTGGGTAGAGTTTATTTTTTATCCTGATACAATTATTCTGTTTATTCTTGGAGAGCTACCAAAATCTACTTTATCTTTTATACAGAAAGCTACTGTGCCTTTCCTTTGCTGTTAGGACAGTTTGTCTGTTTCTACCCTTTTACTTTTGAACTTCAAACCGTATGCAAAGATTACACTGAATGTTTAATTTTTAAAATTATTGCAGTAAAAGACTTTTCCATTCATCCCTCTCGCAACCTCCCATTTGCTTTGAATGCATGTATCACATCATTCTCGCCTCCTTCTGAAGCAGCTCTGCAGATATTCTCTCATGAGTGTCTTCCCTTGTGCTGTTATGGCAGAACTAATCACCTGACTCCAGTCAGAATGCTTCCCTGAGGCCGGCGAGATGGCTCAGCGGCCAAAGCACCTGCCTAGGCAAGCTTAGGCAAGCCTAGGGACCGGGGTTTGATTCCTGGCACAGCATCCTGCGCCAGCCTCACCCCTAGGACAGGCTGAGCCAGTCCCAAAAAAAGAAAGAAGGGAAGGAAGAAAGGAAGGAAGGAAGGAAGGAAGGAA
>NDGN011514536.1:2977-14780 GCA_002564285.1 Tympanoctomys barrerae
CTTTCTTTCTTTCTTTCTTTCTTTCTTTCTTTCTTTCTTTCTTTCTTTCTTGGTACCAGGAATCAAACTCAGGGTCTCATGCTTGCCAGGCAGGCATTGTGCCACCGAGCTGCATCCCCTGCTTTCTCTTATCTACCTACCTCACAAATTAAACTCCAAAATAAAGAAAGAAAAGCATTAGTTGCTTAATTTTGAGGGAAAAATCTAATTTTCAGGGAAATCTATTTCTAATATTGAGGGAAATTAGATGTAGAACTGTTAAACAATTCCAAGTAGCATCAAACAAATTGTGAGGCTGGTGACTTTAAAGCTCTTGTTTCTTACTTCTCTTTTGGCATTGGTCCTCAAAAATGACACTAGAATGATGTTCTCAATTTGGTGCTTTTTAAATATTGTAATTTTAATTAACGAATAAAAGAAGAGTTGTTTTTGCTGAGCCCAGAAGCTTGCCAAGTGTGAGAAAACTGTATCTCAGCTGTATGTCCTGTTACACAGTGTTCTTGGAGCTTCTCATATGTCACATTGGTCTGTTCATGTGCGATCTGATAACTAGCAGAAATAACTAATGAAATATTTATATATGCTGACACACAGTCAGTCCATATGCGCAATGCTGCAAGTCCCCCGGGTAGCATTTAGCATCACCCACTCTTACATTATTTTCTTAGAATAAGCCTTATAAAACTTTACAGAATGTGCTCAAAGGCATGACATTTCTTTGTTTTGTGTTCATGTGGTGGAGGTCAAATGACTCTTGGCAAAATGACCAGTGTGTTCTTTAACACAATTTGGCAGCACCAGCACAGAGCTACCTTTCTTCCTCTGTGTTACTCATGTGCTTAGCTTCTGGGTCACACTGCATACCAATGGAGCAGTGCATAGCGCCTGGGCCAGACACTACTGTATGGAAAAAAATTCTAGTTGTTTCCCCAGTACAACTACCCAAGGAAGCTCGCTGAGAAACCCAGAAAGGATATTTAAACTTTAAATAAATATAATCAGCATATGGACAGTAAGAAAAGTGTTTTGAGGTGTTACATCTCTTTTTCAAGAGAAAAGTTCATGGATGGAAATTAAAAATCTCAGATTCACTTTTAAATTAAATCAAGAAACATCCTCTAGTTTGTAGAATGTGGAGCAACTACCCTCACTCGAATACTAGTATTTGGAGTCCTCCTCACCTGTCATAAGTCTGAGAACTTTACATTGAGCAATTGAGAGAGAAAAGAAGTGAGTTTCTGCTTGCAAGCAGAGAAGTATGTGTAACCAAATTTCCCAGGAAATTTCAAGCTTTCTGAATAAAACAATTACACAAGAAAAATAAAAGAGAAAAGTAGAGGGGACAAGGAGTGGTGAAGAAACACAGAAGATGGCTGATACACCCCTCAAGCTGGGTTTTGAATGTAGTGCTAGGGAACTAATGATACGGCCATTCCCAATTTCTGAAATATGAGGAGTAAACAAAGGTCTTAGTTACCAGACAGATATAAACAGGGATACTTCTAACTAAACACAGCTCATGTCCAGTTCCAGGTTTTATCTATGTCATTAACTTATGACCTCTATTTTTTATAATATCAACCTTGTTAATAATTCAGTCTCTTGAAATGTACAGTTCCATAACTCTTAGGAATGACCTTGAAAAAGAGGGTACTAGAAACTATAATAAGGGTGTCCTCTTGTCTCTGCAGTGTGAAGTGGGGAGGGATGAGTTGTTTCCTATCTTTTTACCTCACAATAGATTTGTGGTAGGTTAGTAGAAGAGGCTCCTACTGTCTCAAACTGTTCCCTTAAAGTGCTGACCAGGAACTGGGCTCAGAAATGATTAGGACATTTAGCAGTCTTAGGAAAAAAGATCTCTCCCAGTGTGGCAAAAGGAGCAAGCTGGAAAGAAAAGATTGTGTTGGAAGTTTGCTGTGCTGCCCCCAAAACAAACTCAGAGATATAGGAAGAGATTCCAGTATACCAGTGTCTTCTTGTATACTGTGTGAATTAATGGCATAAACATCTACAAAGTCATGAAAATATTCAGGGCTATGTAAGGATGATTTCTACAAATAAAGAACATTTTGAGTAGGCATTGTGGGCCCAATTCCCCTTCTTTGAATCCCTGCCCCAGCACAGAGTGGATTTAATCGAAAAGTTGTAGCTCAGAGCTGTAGCTGAAAACTGGTATGGTGAAATAAAATTGACCTGGTGCCTGTCCTTCCAACTATTTTAACTTAGCCTCTATAACTTGGCATCAGTTTTTTAGAAACTAAAATGAATGATTTCCCAAAGCCATTAAAAATATCTAACAAGGTAGAGTACTCCCTCCTACTTAAAAAACACACATTTTAGATGTCATCATTGCTCCTGAAGCTTATTTATCATCACTGATACACTCTATAGGCTTTATTTATAATATAAAATTCTTTTGGTTTTTCTGTTTTTAACTTAAAGATCATAATTGATTTCATTTTTATTTTAAAACTGGGCAACATTTATATTGCATTGATGTTATTTATAGGGTGATTTTTAAAGAACTGCTTGCAACCTACTGAACAAGCTTTCAGAATGAAACAGGTTGAATAGTTTTGAATAAGAAATCTATGGGAGAAGTAGTTCATGCAAGGCAAATAAAAGTAAAGTCAGGAGTTCAAGGAGGTAATGTCTCTAATAATCCTAGTTTATTTATTTATTTATTTATTTATTTTATTATTTTGTGGAACTGGGGATTGAACTCAAGTCCTAAGCAATGAGACAGTTTCAAAACTGATTAATAGAACAGTTTCAATAATTAATACATTGCATATTGTTGTCTTCATAGTGGTCATTCATAGTACAAGATGAAGACATGATATCTTGTCCAAACACTATTAGTACAAATCTTTCTTCTTATCGAATTAAGAGAAAGTAACTATATATCTATCCTAACTATTTTGTATATACAGATACAAAGTGGTCCTTCATTTGAGAACTTTCATTACCATACTTTAAGGGTTTGTTTTGGCCAAATTTTTATTGAATGCCTATTACTCTGAATGACTTTGTAACAAAATAGGTTTCAATGAGTTTTCACATAATGATCACAAAGTTATTTATCAGAGGGCTTTGGCCTAGAGCCACACTGCATGTAGCCTTCTGAGCCTTGTCATAGGGACTTCCCCTTCAGACAAGTATGGGACATCTGTGGTGAATATGCTTTAAAATTCCTTGAGGTTTGGAAAGTTTTTACTTTTGTTATTCTGATGTTTCACTACATAGCTCAGGCTTAAGGACAGATGAATATATTTAAAATACCACAACAACAGAATCCCAGGTGCTAGGAAACAGCCTGCTTTTTGACATCGGTGTGTCTACTCTACAGGCACCACTGTTTGCAGCCAGGAAGCAGCACCCAGTGAGAGAGACTGAAGATCAAGTGGGATGATGACAAACTCAATTGCGCCAGGTGCAGGGGACACGTCAAGGAGCTGTTGAGCTGACACACATTAGCATCAGCTCTGTAAGCATAATTATTGGTCAAGGGCAGATTGCTGTAAAACAGCTAATAAACAGGAAACATTAGCTTCCTTTGCATAAGGCCTTTGCAAAACCAATATTAGGTCTATGTGCTCTGTACATGTATTTTCTCTGAAGCCAATTAACCTCTTTATTGGAAAACAAGAGCTTTGTTATTGTTAAACATGGCAGCTAATCCTTCACAGTAGATAACTTTCATTGAGCAATAGTGGAACGAGTTGTGTTTACGTCACTGACTGACATTTCTATACAATTAAAAGAAAGATTAATTGTTTAATTTTCTCAAACCATTGGTGTTAGTGAAGACTAAAAGATTCATTAAACTAAAAACTCCAGTTTTTCATTCCTCCAAGGCCTAAGGAGCTGTGGAAAGGAATTTTTGGATAGTATACACACTTATTATCCTGACCACATAAAGAAGGTTGTGTTCATGAAATTGATTTTTATTATATTTCTTACATATGCTTTTAAAGATTGAGACTGGAGGAAGAGATGGGCCTGCGATCTACCAGATTACTTTGGCGTTTCAGGGAAAGACATTTTTTGGCTGAAACGCAGTTCATGGAAAACACCAACAAAAATAACACAAATTTGAGCAATAAGCACTTTATTAGCTACAACATGCTGAGGGTATGTTTATTAATAACAACCTACACAATTAAAGTGAGTGCCTCTAATGCTTCAGGAAGAAACTTCATGAGCAATAGTGCAAAATCATTAAGTTTTTGTATTTTCTTTGAAATCAGTAATATGAAACATGCAGACCAGATACCAGACCTATGAGACACTGTGTGTGTGTGTGTGTGTGTGTGTGTGTGTATACCATGATGTTCTTGTCATTTTGCATTTGTGTCTCACTGTGGGACTATTCCTGCTCTCTCCAGTCTTTGGGATTCCCCAACTGTGTTGTCCTCTGTTTTTTCTCTCAGACTTTCTTCTCCATTTTTCCAAGTTAAAGTCTATTGACAGTTATTTTACATCTGAAGGTGGAAATGTTGTTTCCTCTATTGTTTTAAGGCAACTCTTCTACCTGATTGGCCTCCAGGTTTCTGCCTGTCAACAGAAATCTAATGTGGGCCACTTATGTAGACATAAATCGTATAGTGAAATTTTCCAATGTGAATGTTGAAGTGTGGAAAAAAATAAATAATATTTTCATAGAACCTAATATGTCTGTATAAGTATTGTTTCAACATACAAATACATGAATATTGTTGAAATATTCCACATGTTTGTGTGGGGCTTGAAGTCACACACATGCCTCACACAGTAGAGGGCATCTCAGTTCACAGTGGCCACTGTTCAAGTGTGTGAATGGCCACGTGTGTCACTAGAGATTACCAGGTATTCAAATGATAGATTTTACATGTACACAAAAGACTTAAAAATTTTGTGCCAAATATTAATAAGGAAAGTACATGTTTTAGACAAAGCTTTATCAATGACAATAAGCTATAAAAATGTTTAGAGAATGTGTCGAACAGCTTTTATTTGAAAAATAGTACAAAAAGGGCCTGCCAAATAGTTCAGCAGATTAAAGTGACTGTGTAGGCAGAAGCAAGGGACCAGAGTTCGATCTCCTGGCCTGCTGTGCCGGCCCTGCTCCCTGGGTGCTCTGAGAGAGTAATTGAGACTGGGTGTGTGGTGCAAGCCTGTAATTCCAGCACTTGGGAGGATGTAAACAGGAGGATCACTACGAGTCCAATCTATGCAGTGAGACCATATATACCCTGTACACTCTGTCCTAAATACAAAAAAAAAAAGAAAGAAAGAAGAAAAATAGTACATTAGTAGAAGCTAAATCATTCTCATGAAAACTCTAAACAACTTTATGTGGAAATTAGTGCATGTTTTTCTCAGTTAAACATGTCTGGTGAGCGTTGAGTAAGAGAGGACAAAGTCATGCTTCTCTATAAAAGCTTCTGCACACAAAAATTTTCATTTATATTGTCCTAGAAAAATCAAAAGACATAGACAATTCGTGCTGAAAAAAAAATGCAGCCCTTACCATTTATGTTGGTATTTTCCATTATGGTATTTTAAAAATTATAGCTTTGGCTGTCCTTAGAATATTACGGACTTTCTAAAATATTTGTGATGTCTGTACCCAATCTTCCTTTTTAATCTCTCCCTTCAGTAGAGATGTGCACAGAAAACCTTATTAGTTAGAAGGCCTGTGGGATCTCCTCTCTTTCAAGTACTTCATAAAACCTCTTAGACTTGTTCTGCCATTTCTAGCTACTTTTAATCAAAGGAGAGAGTGTAATTCTCAGTGTCAATTTTGTGATCCAGATCACAGACTAGGCTCTAAAATGGGTTTATCTTTTAGAATAGAGCTTTCTTTAGGGCACACATAAAAAAAACTTGTAAGAGAATGGAAGGCATACCCAAATTAATAAGAACTGAAATATGAATATTAATTTATAAATATTGGGAGGAGTTTCTCCATGCTTTAAAATGGATTTTCTTTGCAATCACAGGAATGCTTTGAATCAAAGTCTCTCTGTATTCCTAGCATTTAAGTATTTGTTTATAAATCAATAACTACTTAACAGAAATCAGAGAAAAAATAAATGCAAGTGAAAGCGTTGTGAGTCATTGCCAAATTGAGACTAATCAAAAATGTAGAGAAACTATTGGAAATTTACTGTAAGTCAAAAAGAAATTAAGATTCACCTTTCAAACTTTTAACTATGCTCATTTTTACATTAAAATGTGCCTGAACGTGGGACCAGCAAGATAGCTCAGTGGACTAAAGTGCCTGCTTAGGCAAGCTTAGACAAGCACAGGGATGGCAGTTCAGTCCCCAGCAGCATATGATGTGCCAGTCCCACCCCTGGGATGGGCTTAGCTGGCCACAGAGTCTGGGCATAGTGGTGCACTCCTGTAGTCCCAGCACTGGGAAGGCTGAAACCAAGAGGATCACCATGAGTCTGAACTGTGTGGTGAGACGCTGTAACAACCAAATACACTTAAAAAAATGCCAGAACAAATTATAAAATGAAACTTTAAAATCATTTATGTTCATCAATTGCCCTCTTAAGATTGATTTCCACAAGCACCCCCCCAACACACACACACACACACACACACACACACACACACACCCCACTATGACAAACACCCAAGTATATTTTTAGTTTTACTCTTGACAACTCCATATTGCTCCTGTGAGGAGAGAGCGCAGCTGATTAATGTTTGCCTGAGGAGGGTAGCTATGCTTCCAGAGCTGTTGGAAAGCCAGTTTTTACTGAAAACCAGCTGTGAAACCAGACTGACTTTTAACCTCCCCTGTTGAATACAGGAACTCTTGGCACAATTACAGTGCAAGTAGCACAGAATCTATGGGGTTACCATTATAGAAACAGACTTGGCCAGCAGGAAATGTTTACATCCTGCATGAAAAACCCTGACGTTTGACATGAAACCGGAGCTGTTCACCATGGTCTCAAAAAAACAAAAGTCTCCATCTTTGAACTTGCCTCATAGCCAAAACAAACAAATGTTCCCATTTCCTTTCCATGAAAGGCTCCAACCCTACTTGTTTCATTGAACTTTTTCCATACTCTGTAGATACAGGAAATAAAGACCACTGCAGTGCTCTGCCTGTAATGAGACACGAGCCACTTCCAACAAAGGTAACACTTGGGAAAGCCAAGTCAGAGGGAGAGACACCTGGGCTTGGCCTTGCAGTTCCTCAAACATCTCCTAGGTACAGCAATTATATTCTAATAAAAACAAGCTAAGCTTCATCCCATAAAATCAAGCCAGCTGGGTTTCACTCTTACTTACTGAATATGAACCTTAGGACTCAAATGATATGATTGATAAGCTTATTTTTAACAAATATGAAGAAGGGAAAAACCTACACTGAAAGGGTAAGCTATCAGAACCCAAGTATCTAGAAGGAAGAAGTTACAGCTTTTTTCCCAACCTTAGCAGCCCTTAGAAAAGTTATAGCACCGGAAAACCATCTGGACATTTAATTTCCTGCCAATAACTGGACAAAAGAGAGAGGATCATGATGCTTTCTAAAGTGCTGTTAATGAGTCCAATGGACAACTTCCACCTGATGCTCCTGATTATTTTGTCTTCCTACCAGACAAAAGTTAGAAATAGAAAGGGCAAAGGAGATCACCAACTATTATCTTTCAATGTGGTCAACATATGCATTTTTTAAAACAGCAAATCACTGACTGATGTTGCTCTTAGGTAAAGAGGAGAGGCCAGACAATTCTGTTGTGACTTCAGCAGCTTCTAAGATAAGATTACATTAGCACGTCTCTTTCTCATGTTGCGATGACCATGAAAACGTACCCACCTCCTAAGTGCGAAGGCCAAAAGGAAGTGGTGTGCCACCACCCTCTTCAATTTTGTTTGGATTTTGCAAATGTACACAGGCAAGAAAATGTTGAAAAGCTTTTGACACAGTGTGCAGGTGGGGAAAAAATGGGTTTGGGTGCCAGGAATATTCTTATTATTGGGCTATTCCTAGGAATGGATTTGAGCTCTAAATTTCTGCTCCTTAATTTACCACCTTCTCAGTACATTAGGACGTAGAGATAAGCAGTGTCCAGGACACTGTGCTACCAGCATTACAATGTGCAAGAAGAAAATTGCTTCTAAATGAAATAACACAATTCATCATTTTAAATTTTTTATATTTTTATTCATATGTGTTTGCAGTACATAATATTTATATTCCTTGTGGGGAATTAGTGCAAGCACACTATGCATCTTAATTCCTTTTTCATCTCCTGTCACATCCTCCTATGCCCCTACATCTGCCTCTTGATAGTTGTAACTTTTTGTACATATTTGCAGTACAGGATGTTTACATTACTTGTGTGGTGTTAGTACATGTAAAGAACGCATCATAATTCCTTTTGCTCAACCCCCTTTCCTTCCTGTCCTCTTATTCCTCCTTCTCTTGATTCCCTCCCCAAAATAAATCTATCTCCCTGTTTCCTATTATCTATCTTTTATTTATAATTTGAGCTTCTCATATAAAAGAAATGTGGTATTTAAGTCACATATATGTCTGATTTATTTCACTGAACATTGTAGTCTTTAGGTTCATCTAATTTCTTGCAAATCACTTGAGTTTGTCTTTCCTTTTGGCAGAGGAGAACTTCTTTGTGTGTAAATCTTGCATTTTCTTCATCCATCTCTCTCCTGATAAACATATAGACTGATTCCAATATTGAGCTATCATGAATTGTGCATATATATATTCATATATTCTGTATCATGATCTTTTTGACTCTTTGGGGAAAATATCTAGAATGAGAGTACCTGGGTCAAATGATTTCCTACTTTTTTTTTTTTTTTTGAGGATTCTCCATGCAGATTTCCTTTATGGGTGTACTAGTTTTCATTCCCACCAACAGTGTAGAAGGATGCCCTTTTCACCTACATCCTTGCCAGTATTTGTTGTTATTGGGTTTCTTGATGACTAATATTTTTTCTGGGGTAAAATGGAATCTCAGGGTTGTTTTAATTTTCAGTTTTCTAATGGCCAGTGATATGAAGTTTTTCTTTATGTATTTATTTGGCCACTCATACTTCTGCAAAGTATCTATTCATTTTCCTTGTTCATTGTTGGTTGGGTCTTTTAATTTGGGAGGAGATATAATTTTTTCATTTCTTTTTAAATTAAATTTTATTTTATTTTGAAGAGTAAAAACAGAAGCAAAAACAAAAAGAAAAAACATACAGAAACAGGGGAACACATAGCAACATACATGTTACAGATTTTCAAAACAGAAATAGCTAATTAACAATGGTTCTTATATTATCTATTTTTACCACTAAATCTGTTTCTGAGATTAATAGATACAGATAGGACAAATAATTTAATATTAAGGCTTGCTTTTCAAGAAATCTTTATTCTTTTCTTGTCTTTTTTTAAAAAATATTTTTGAAAAGACAGTATAATAGTTGATAAATCACTAGAAATGGTACACATTTAAAAGACCAAGATGATAGGTATTCAACCATAGGTTTTGTGTTACACATTGCTGTCCTCGATGTAGTGGTTCAGACTGCAGATATCAGCATACAGATTTTGTCAAGGTGAAAATTCTAAACATCAACTATTATTTTTTAAAACACTGATGGAAATTATTAGTACAATCATCTCATTCATCCTGTTATATACTTGCTGGACTTTGTCAAAAGCCTTTCCTGCATCTATTGAGATGATCATGTAGCTTTTAGTTTTGGCTCTATTGATATAGTGTGTTACATTTATACATTTGCATATGCTGAAACATCCTTGCATCCCTGGGATGCATCCCACCTCGTTGTCATGTACAATCTTCTGGATGATTTTATTTTACTGAGGATTTTTGCTCACATATTTATGATGGAGATTGGCCTATAATTGTGTATTTTGCTTGGATCTTTCTCTGGTTTCTGTATCAGTATAATACTTGCCTCCAGGAGTGATTTTTATGAGTATTGTTTCTTTTTCAATTTCATTGAAGAGTTTGAGGAGTATTGAGATTAAATCGTCTCTATATTTATTATAGAATTCAGTTGTGAATCTAGCAGGACCTGGGCTTTTCTTTGTTGCTATTTTTTTATTACATTATCAATTTCATTTGCTGATATTGAGTTATTCAGAGTTTTTATATGTTCTTAACTCAGTTTTGGCAAATTGTGCTCTTCTAGGAATTTGTCCATGTCTTTTGTATCTTTGGTCATAACTATTGGTTATATTCTTATTTTCCACAGAATCTGTAGTAATTTCTCCCTTTTCATTCCTATTGCTTGACTTGAGTTTTTTCTTTCCTTTTTTTGAGGAGACTGGCAAGAAGTTTATCAATTTTATTTAAACTTTGAAAGAACAGGCTTTTGGATTCATTAATTATTTGTATTGTTTTCTTTGTCTGAATTGAATTAATTTCTGCTCTAATCTTTATAGTTTCTTCCTTTGTCTGGGCTTGACTTGGTTTGCTCTTCTTTTTTAGAACCTTGAGGTGCAACATTAGGATATTTATTTGATCTTACTCTGTTTTCCTAAAGTTGAGTTCACCACTATAAAATTCCCTCAGAGAACTTTCATTGCACCCCACAAAATCCAGTAAGTTGTATTTGAATTTTCATTGGATTGTAGATACTGTTTAATTTCATATTTAATTTTATCTGTAACCCATTGGTTGCTAAGAAGGCTATTATTTAATTTCTATATGTTTATGGGGTTTCTGTGGTTTCTTTTGTTGTTTCCTGTTTCGTTGCAGTGTAGTCAGATAATACGCACAGGATAATTTCTGTTTTCTTGCATATACTTATGTATGATCTATGGACCAGTATATGGTCTATTTTAGAAAATGTCCCATGTGCAGCTGAAAAGGATGTGCATTCATATGTTGTTGGGTAGAACACTCTGTGTATGTCCACTGAGTCTATTTGTTCAAAATTTTGGTTCAGTTCTGCTACTCCTTTGCTAATATATTTTGCTTGACCTATTTTTTTGAAATAAGGAGCTGGTAAGATTCCCTATTAATAATGTGATAATGGTTAGTAGATTCTTTTCATGTCCTTTAAAGTTTGTCTTATGTAGTTGAGTGCTCCCATGTTTGGTGCATTCATATTTATGACTGTTATTTCTTCCTCTTGAATATTTCCCCTAACCAGTATACAGTGATCTTCTTTATTTCATTTGATTATTCTTGGTTTGAAGTTCAGATTGTTTACAAGCAGAATAGCTATCCCTGCTTTTTTTCTGAGGTCCTGGAGCATGTAGTATTGTTTCCATCCTTTGACTTTCAGACTATGAATTTCTTTATGGGTTAAATGTGTTTCTTGTATACAGTATATTGTTGGATTTTGCTTCTTAATCCATTCTGCCAGTATACTTCTTTTAATTGGTAATTTGAGTCCGTTTGCATCAGTGGTTAAAATTGATATGCATTGACTTGTTTGTCATGTTATTTTCCTGCTCTTGGTTCCCTATTTTTCTCCTGTGTTTAATAGTTTGCCTTTCTTGGTGGGTTCTTTCTGTTGTTCTTGGACTTGTGGTTATTTTGATCCCTTTCTAGAATATCTTTTAGTACTCTGTGTAGGGTAGTTTTTCTCATCATGAATTTGGTTAGCTGTTCTTTGTCATGGAAGCATTTCACTTCTCCATTAAATTTGAAAGAGAGTCTTGCAGGGTACATCAATCTGGGTTGGAATTTATTTTATTGTAGGACTTGAAGTAGTTTGCTCCACGCTCTTCTTGACTTGATGCTTTGTGAGGAGAAATCTGCCATTATTCTGATGGGTTTTCCTTTAAATGTGATCTGTTTCTTTT